>JAMKYM010000441.1:0-78392 GCA_026541065.1 Canavalia ensiformis
CATTCAGTTTATCAATTTGGGTGTTTAACTGATTGGTTTGTAGTCGTCTGTGTTTTCATGTTTTATCATTGATGTTTCGTGCGCTATTTGTATATAAGCATTCTGGCAGCAATATCGGAGCTAGTATGGGCTATGTCAAGTTCACACGGACATGATTTAATCATCCACAATTTTTGAATTCACGTAGACCGATGATCAACCCCAAAATACGTTTGATTGACATCTCTTCAACCGATAATTTTAAAACCCTCCGATCCATATAAAGGGGGCAGATTGATGGATGAAAATCAGTAAGAAATGGGAACATGAGAGGATGATAGACCTACATGGGTTACATGCGAGTGAAGATACTCATGTGCTGAAATCTGAGTTGAGCATGCTACGGAGCACTGCCATAATTGCTGCAGCAGAGCTATATCATTGACTTATTTTGGAAAGAGAGGCACTCAATTGAGAGTGTAACATTGAGGGCTAACACATTGAGTTGGTGTTCAGATCCCTCAGTATGGTGATGCAAGACCGGTTCACTGAACAAAGTAGGAACAGCTCGTCTAACTACATGTCTGTATATGCAAAACCCATGCAGAGCATGCATGAAAGTATTAGGTTAACTTTTAATCCTGAGCATTATGCACCCAGCCGGGCACTTGGTCTAGTGGGTGGGGTGGCTCCATCTAATGAAGGTGTATGCCGTGGTTCAATCCCCCAGACTACACTTTCCACATATTGCTATTTTTTCCTGCCAGTTAAAATTACAGCTTTGCCCTCACTCTCCTAAAGTACCAGAAAGCCCCTCATTCATTTTAGAAATTCCAGCTTTGCCCCACTCTCCTAAATGACCAAATTACCCTTCCCCTTTTCTAAAATGCCATAATTAAATAAAAATTTCAGAAAATAAGTAAAAACATAGAAAATTTAGGAAATTAAATAAAAATTTCAGAAAATTAAATAAAAATACAGAAATTAATAAGGATTCCCAGTAAAATTAGGAAATTCAGAAAATCCATAAATATTAATAAAATTAAAAATTCATAAAAAAATTTATAAGATATAGAAAATTCTGGAAATACAAAAAAGAAGCGAAAAAATCTTCTATTATAGCTTCTTTTTATTCAATGTTGATGATTTCTACAAAATATTCCCTGTTTGAAAATTTAAAAAGATCTTTTCCAAATATTTTAGGATCTTCGAGTCTCACGCAATGGGCTCTAAATGGGGGGGCGGTTTACTTGTTCAACATTTAGTAGTTCATATAGGTCTTTGTGCCGCCCTAGCCGCCTTGGGCCTTGTGCATGAGTGGGCTTGAAGTCCTTTTCAAATAAAAATATAAATATATATCTTTTTCGATATTTGGATGCTAGGCCTCACGCAATGGGCTCTAAATGGGGAACGCGTTTTACTGTGTTTCAACATTTAGCAGTTAGATAGATCCTCGTGCGTCTTAGCCTTAGCCTCGGATCTTGTGCATGAGTGGGCCAAAGACCCCTCCTAAAACTAAAATTTCTCTTCGAATAGCAAAAATCTTCAAAACATTTTCTCAAAAACAAGATCTTTAAGATAGTTTTTTCTTAAGCATTTTTGAAGGTCAAGCCTTCACAAAATCAAATAATCTTCTCTCAAACATTTTGAAGGTCAAACCTTCACGAACTAGAACTACGTAAGCCTTGAGTTTCCCATTGCACCGGGAATACGTAGGAGCGGGGATCAAGTCCCTGTCAGCTAACCTCCATCAAATTATTTTTCACTAAAAAGGGATCAAACATTTTCAAAATCGCACACTCGTTTAAAGTGGGATTTCTTTTTTGAACGGGCAAGTAAGTGTGCCTAACACCTTCCTTACTTGTAACCGACTCCCGAACTTAGAAGCTCATTCTTGAGTCAGGTTTTTTCCAAATATTTTTCCCTTGAATAAAAATTTGGTGGCGACTCTGCATTAATTCAAAACAATATTCATTTCAAAATTTTAGCGAGTTCGTCGTCTCGTCGGAATTACGGTTGCGACATAAGGCAACACAGCTTTATGTTGAGAAAAGATGTGTGTAGTCGACTCCAATGGTTACGAGTCACGTCGAGGAATGTCGAGCGGAGTCGACCGAAGTGTAGTCAAATTTAAAGTCGAGCTCAGCCGAGTTGCGTCGAACTATGATGACTCGAGTCGAGCCGAGTTGAGGAAAGTTGAGTCGATTCGGGAAAAGTCGAGTCGACTCATTTCGAGCACAATTGAATCGTGCCGTCGTGAATCAAAGCTTAACTCGGGGCGGAGTCGAGGCGAGTCTAGTTGGGATGAGTCGAATCGAGTCGACTCCATCCGAGTCGCGTCGAGTCGAGCACGGTCAGGCGATGAAGCGTTGTGTTGAGAAAAGTTTTCCCAAGTCAACTACAATGTTGATGATTCACGACGAGGAGGAGTCGATGGTGTCGACTGGGAGGTAGGATTGAAGTTCAAAAGTCGTGCTAAGCGTAGTTTTGCCTCCTCAAATTGCGATCAAGCCAAAATTGAGCAATGTTGAGTTGATTCGGAAAAAGTGGGTCTACTCATATGTCAGAACAGAGTTGAATCCTACCGTCGTGAATCGCGAAGTCGATGGAGTAAAGCGAAGTCTAGTCGGGATGAAGAAAATCGAAAGTCGAAAGTCCACCAAAAGTCGGGTCAAGTCGAGTGAAAATTAAGGCATAAACTAAGAACTTTATGTCGAGAAAAGATGTGTGTAGTCGACTCCAATGGTGACGAGTCACGCCGAGGAATGTCGAGGAGTCGACGAGCCAAGTCAAATTGAAAGTCAAGCTCTCAGCAGGGTCTTGTCGAACTATGATGAGTCGAGAAGAAAGTTGAGGAAAGTTGAGTCGATCTCAGGAAAAGTCGAAGCCGATTCGGAAAAGTCGAATGACCAAGGACTCATTTGAGCATAATTGAATCGCCCGTGAATAGGAAAAAGGGAGTGAGGGGTCTGGTTGGGATGAGTCGAACCAATATAAGTGAGTCCATCCGATTCGGGTCAAGTCCAAGCAAATGAGTCTAAGTCTTGTCCCATGTCGAATAAAGTTGTCTCTTTTACAAGTTAAAGCAATGAAAATTCGACGAGGAAAGTACTAATTTTCACCGAGTGTAGTCAAGTTAAGGTTGAGCTGAAATTAATTTCGAATGATAATTCCATGGAGCAATGTTGAGTTGATTGAAAAAGTGATTCCACTCTTATCGATTCTCTTGAATCCTTACCATTGAATCAGCGGAAGTCGAGTGGAATCGAGCGAGTCTAGTTTGGAGCATTGAGTCGAATCGAGTCAAGTGTATGAATGAGAGGTCCAAGTCGAGGAAGGCAAACGCGTTGTGTCGACCGGAGTAAAAGATGTGTGTAGGTCGACTCCAATGGTGACGAAATGGGCCATTCCCGTCCGAGGAATGTTTTGATTTCGGCAAATCGACCGGGTGCGTTCTTTTCATTGAAACCCGTGAGGCTCAAGTACAAGTTCTTTCTTTTTTGATGAATCTAGTAGAGCCGAGTTTTCTGAGGAAATTTGAGTCGATTAGTGGAAGTTGCTTAACTCACTTCGAGCCGACCAGAATCGTCTATCGTGAATCATATTCGGCGAACTCGTAAAGCAATTAGTCGAGGCGAGTCTAGTTGGGATGAGTAAATCAAGTCGGAGTCCAGCCGAGTCGGTTGGTATGAGCACAGCCAGCGATGAGGCTTATGTCGAGAAAAACATTGTCCACGACCTCAACGCTGGACGATTCACGTCGAGGAGTCGACCTTCAGTTTGGCCATCGGAGGTAGTGAAGTTGGAAAGTCGATCTAAGAATAGTTTAGTTCCTAACTCGCGATGAGTCAAAGGAGCCGAACTTGAGTGTCTGATTCGGAAAAAAGTCGACTGGGGGATTCCATGTGAATCCTACCTTCTCCTAATCAAGCAAAGTCAGTTTGCTATGTGCTAGCATCTCAAGTTGTGGATGAGTGGAATCGAGCCATCTTAGAAAATCTATCAAGTCGAGCAAAGATTGAGATGAAGCTTTGTGTCGAGAAAAGTTAACACAAAGTCGACTACAATGTTGACGATTCACGTTGAGAAAAGTCGATCGAGTCGAAGGAATGTAGTCAATTGAAAGTCGAGCATTGACGCAGAATTTGGCCTTTAACCAATGCGATTGAGCGAGAGCAAAGTCTTTGAGCAATGTTGAGTTGATGTGTGGCCAAAAGAAATGTTCGATTAAGCTCACATCCAGTCTTTTGAATTCCAAAGTCGCGAATCAAGCCTCCTTAGTGGGATTCTCTTAGAGGCGAGTCTAGTTGGGATGAGTCGAATCGATCGAGTTCCAAATAAGACTCGGGTCAAGTCGGAGTAATCCAAACGACATGCGTTTGTCGAGAAAAATGATGTGTAGTCGCCCAATGGTGAAAAGTCATTGTCGAGGAATGTCAAGGAGTCGACCGGAGTGTAGTCAAGTTGAACGCTCGAGTTCCCAACAGTTTGTCTTCTAGATAATCGAACCTATGATGAGTCGATCTTTCCGTGCTTATGTTTGAGGAAAGTTGAGTCGATCCAGAAAGTCAGTCTCGATTCGATTTCCGAGGTAATTTAGTGACTCCATCGTGAATCAAATGAACTCGAGCTTGGTCAGCAAGTAATGTTCTTGGGGTGGAGTCGAATGAGTCGAGTCTTTGTCATAGGTCGGGTTAAGTCGAGCACACTCGAGCGAAGAAGCGTCAGGCCTAGAAAAGTTTCTTGGGATGTCGACTACAATGCGACGATTCAACATTAGGAAAGTCATTCTAAGTCGTCGATTTGTGCTCATGTTTGGAAGAGCTAGGATGGGTGCACGCCGAACTGCGTCTTTCAAGGAGCTTAAGGCCGCTTGTTTTTTCGAGCAATCAAATTTGACATTGATTCTTGAGTCATTTAGAGGGTGATGCTATGGTACTAAAATCTTTTCTCGGGGGAATCAAGCTTGCAAGTCGAGGTGAGCTCGAGGCGACTCTATTTTGGGATAGGCCAATCCTTGATGGTCCTTGACTTTCGGGTCATCTACTTGAGTAAGCGCAACGACGGCGTTGTGTCGAGAAAAGATAAAATAGTCGACTCAATTGAAAACGAGTCACTTTTCTAGGTCGAGCGGAGTAGGCCTGAGTGTAGTCAAATTGAAAGTCGACTCTCAGGTTGTCTAAATGATGAGTCGAGTCGAGGAGTTGAGGAAAGTTGATGTCGATTCGGAAAAGTCGAGTCGACTCATTTCGAGCGCAATTGAATCCGCCATGGTGAATCAACCTAATAAAAGCGGAGTCGAGGCGAGGGCATTGGGATGACTCGAGACCAAAGTCGAGTCCACCGAAGTCTTCCAGTCAGCATATCCTAATTTGGTGATATCCACGTTGTGTCTTAGAAAATTGTGGAACCAGTGTAAATCTTGACAAGTTCATTTAACCGAGGAAAGTCAACCTGAGTGTAGTCAAGTTGATAGTCAACACAGTTGCGTCGATCCATCTTTCGATGAGTCGAGTTGAGCCAGTTGACTACAAGTGGACTCGATTCGGGAAAATCGAGTCGACTCATTTCGAGCGCAATTGAATCGATTTCTTTCGTGAATCATGAACTCGAGCGGAGTCGATGGGTGAGTCTAGATTGGATGAGTCGAAGATCGAGTCGGGTCCAATACCGACCAACAGGGTCAATCCTAGAGGTAATGCAACAAAGCGTTGTGTCGGAAAGTTCTTGAAGTACACTAGACTCAAGGTTTGGTGAGTATTCACGTCGAATACTCTTTGCATATGATCATGTACATGAGTGTCCTGAAATTGAAAGTCGAGCTCGGTAGAGTTGCGTGGAACTATGATGAGTCGAGTCGAGCCGAGTTGGTGAAGTTGAGCCATTCGGCAAAAGTCGAAGCCGACTCATTTCGAGCGCAAGTTGAATCGTGCCGTCGTGAATCAAGCGAACTCGAGCGGAGTCGAGGCGAGTCAAGAATGGATGAGTCAGTCGGAGTCGAGTCCAGGTCCGGAATCGAAGCGAAGTCGGCGATGAACGTCGTGTCGAGAAAAAGTGGTCTCTAGTCGTCTACAATGTTGACGATTCACGTCGAGGAAAGTCGACCGGAGTCGACCGGAGTGTACTCAAGTTGAAAGTCGAGCTAAGCATAGTTCGCCGAACTGCGATGAGTCGAGTTTAGCCGTGTTGAGCAATGTTGAGTTGAATCGGAAAAAGTCGAGTCGACTCATATCTAGCACAGTTGAATCCTACCCTCGCGAATCAAGCGAAGTCGAGTGGAGTCAAGGCGAGTCTAGTTGGGATGAGTCGAATCGAGTCGAGTCCAGCCGAGTCGGGTCAAGTCGAGCATAGTTAGGCAACGAAGCGTTGTGTCGAGAAAAGATATGTGTAGTCGACTCCAATGGTGACGAGTCATGTCGAGGAATGTCGAGAGGAGGTGACCGGTGTGTAGTCAAATTGAAAGTCGAGCTCAGCAGAGTTGCGTCGAACTATGATGAGTCGAGTCGAGCCGAGTTGAGGAAAGTTGAGTCGATTCGGGAAAAGTCGAGTCGACTCATTTCGAGCGCAATTGAATCGTGATGTCGTGAATCAAGCGAACTCGAGCGGAGTGGAGGCGAGTCTAGTTGGGATGAGTCGAATCGAGTCGAGTCCAGCCGAGTCGAGTCGAGTCGAGTCGAGCACAGTCAGGCGATGAAGCGTTGTGTCGAGAAAGTTGTCTCTAGTCGTCTGCAATGTTGACTATTCACGTCGAGGAAAGTCGACCGGAGTGTACTCAAACAGAAAGTCGAGCTAAGCATAGTTCGCCGAACTGCGACGATTCGAGTTAAGCCGTGTTAAGCAATGTTGAGTTGATTCGGAAAAAGTCGTGTCGACTCATATCGAGCACTGTTGAATCCTACCGTCGCGAATTAAGCGAAGTCGAGTGGAGTTGAGGCGAGTCACAGTTGGGATGAGTCGAATCGGGTGAGTCCAACCAAAGTCGGGTCAAATCGAGCGAGTAAGGCAAACGAACGTTGTTTCGAGAAAAGATGTGTGTAGTCGACTAATGGTGACGAGTCACGTCGAGGAATATCGAGAGGAGGTGATCGGAGTGTAGTCAAATTGAAAGTCGAGCTCAGCAGAGTTGCGTCGAACTATGGTGAGTCGAGTCGAGCCGAGTTGAGGAAAGTTGAGTCTATTCGGGAAAAGTCGAGTCGACTCATTTCGAGAGCAATTGAATCGTGCTGTTGTGAATCAAGCGAACTCGAGTGGAGTCGGTCGAGTCTAGTTGGGATGAGCCGAATGAGTCAGTCACCGGGAAGTCCGGGTCTAGTCGAAGACTCAAATCGGCGATGAAGCGTCGTGTCGAAATTTGTCCTAGTCGACTACAATGTTGACGATTCACGTCGAGGAAAGTCAACCGGGTCGAATGGAGTGTAGTCATGTTGATAGTCGAACGCTAGAAGCGGGGGTCGAACTGCGCGATCGAGTCGAGTTGGTCGAGTTGAGAAATGTTGAGTTCATTCGGAAAAAGTCCAGTCGACTCACATCCAACGTTGAATCCTACCGTCGCAGAATCAAGCGAAGTCGAGTGAGTCGAGGGCGAGTCTAGTTGGGATGAGTCGAATCGAGTCGAGTCCACCAGAGTGGTCGTTGAGCGAGTAAGGCAACGAAGCGTTGGGTCGAGAAAAAGATGTGTGTAGATCGACTCCAAGTGACGAGGTCACGTCGAGGAATGTCGAGAGGAGTCGACAGGAGTGTAGTCAAATTGAAAGTCGAGCTCGCCGGTTTGCGTCGACTGCTGTGAGTCGGAGTCGAGGGAGTTGAGTAAAGTTGAGTCGATTCGGGAAAAGTCGAACCGACTCATATCTAGCACAGATTGAATCCTACCCTCGCGAATCGAGCGAAGTCGAGGTGGAGTCGGAGGCGAGTCTAGTCGGGATGAGTCGAGATCGAGTAAGGTCCCGATCGGGTCCAAGTCGAGCGAGTAAGGCAATGAAGCGTTGTGTCGAAAAAGATGTGTAGTCAACTCCAATGGTGACGAGTCACGAAGCCGAGGAATGTCGAGCGAGTCACCGAGAGTTGGGATAGTCAAATTGAGGTCAAGTGAGCTCGGCCAGAGTTGCGTCGAACTATGATGAGTCGAGTCGGCCGATGAAGCGTTGAGTGTCAGAAAAGTCGATTGTGTCATTTCGAGCTCGAATTGAATCGCGCCAGATGGAATGTCGAACTTGAGCGGAGTCGGGCGAGTCAAGTTGGGATGAGTCAATCGAGTCGAGTTGGCCGAGTCACGCCGAGTCGAGCACGGAGTCTAAACGATGAAGCGTTGTGTCGAGAAAGTTGTCTCGAGTCGACTACAATGTTGACGATTCACGTCGATGAAAGTCAACCGGAGTCGACCGGAGTGTAGTCAAGTTGATAGTCGAGCTAAGCGAGTTGCGTCGAAGCTCAGATGAGTCGAGGTTGAGCGGGTTGAGAAATGTTGAGTTCGATTTAGGAAGTGTCGAGTCGACTCAGGTCAAGCGCGGTTGAATCGTGCCGTCGCGAATCAGCGAAGTCGAGTGGAGGTCGAAGCGAGTCAGTTGGGATGAGTCGATCGGTCGAAGTCCAGCCGAGTCGGGTTGAGTCGAGAGGGGTAAGGTAGAAGCGTTGGGTCGAAAAAGATGTGTGTAGTCGACTCCAATTGTGACGAGTCACGTCGAGGAATGTCGAGAGGAGTCGACCGGAGTGTAGTCAAATTGAAAGTCGAGCTCAGCAGAGTTGCGACGAACTATGATGAGTCGATCCGAGGCGAGTTGAGGAAAGTTGAGTCGATTCGGGAAAAGTCGAGTCGACTTATATCGAGCACAGTTGAATCCTACCCTCGCGAATCAAGCGAAGTCGAGTGGAGTCGAGGCTGAGTCTAGTTGGGAAGAGTCAAATGAATGGTCCAGCCGAGTCGGGTCAAGTCGAGCAGACTAAGGCAATGAAGCATTGTGTCGAGAAAAGATGTGTGTAGTCGACTCCAATGGTGACGAGTCACGTCGAGGAATGTCGAGCGGAGTCGACCGGAGTGTAGTCAAATTGAAAGTCGAGCTCAGCAGAGTTGCGTCGAACTATGATGAGTCGAGTCGAGGCGAGTTGAGGAAAGTTGAGTCGATTCGAGAAAAGTCGAGTCGACTCATATCGAGCACAGTTGAATCCTACCCTCGCGAATCAAGCGAAGTCGAGTGGAGTCGAGGCGAGTCTGGTTGGGATGAGTCGAATCGAGTCTGGTCCAGCCGAGTCGGGTCAAGTCGAGCAGACTAAGGCAATGAAGCATTGTGTCGTGAAAAGATGTGTGTAGTCGACTCCAATGGTGACGAGTCACGTCGAGGAATGTCGAGCGGAGTCGACCGGAGTGTATTGAAATTGAAAGTCGAGCTTAGTAGAGTAGCGTCGAACAATGATGAGTCGAGTCGAGCCGAGTTAAGGAAAGTTGAGTCGATTCGGGAAAAGTCGAGTCGACTCATTTCGAGCGCAATTGAATCGTCTTTGTCGTGAATCAAGCGAAAGCGAGCGAGAGTCGAGCGAGTCTGGTTGGGATGAGTCGAATAAAGTCGAGTCAGCCGGAGTCAGGCCGAAATCGAAGCACTGATCGACGATGAAGCGTTGTATCGAGAAAAGTTGTCTCTAGTCGTCTACAATGTTGACGATTCACGTCGAGGAAATTCGACCGGAGTCGATCGGAGTGTACTCAAGTTGAAAGTCGAGCTAAGCATAGTTCGCCGAACTGCGATAAGTCGAGTTAAGCCGTGTTGAGCAATGTTGAGTTGATTCGGAAAAAGTCGAGTCGACTCATATCGAGGACAGTTGAATCCTACCGTCGCGAATCAAGCGAAGTCGAGTGGAGTCGAGGTGAGTCTAGTTGGGATGAGTCGAATCGAGTCGAGTCCAGCCAAGTCGGGTCAAGTCGAGCAGAGTAAGGCAACGAAGCGTTGGGTCGAGAAAAGATGTGTGTAGTCGACTCCAATAGTGACGAGTCACATCGAGGAATGTCGAGAGGAGTCGACCGGAGTGTAGTCAAATTGAAAGTCGAGCTCAGCAGAGTTGCGTCGAACTATGATGAGTCGAGTCGAGGCGAGTTAAGGAAAGTTGAGTCGAGTCGGGAAAAGTCGAGTCGACTCATATCGAGCACAGTTGAATCCTACCCTTGCGAATCAAGCGAAGTCGAGTGGAGTCAAGGCGAGTCTAGTTGGGATGAGTCGAATCAAGTCAGGTCCAGCTGAGTCGGGTCAAGTCGAGCAAAGTAAGGCAATGAAGCGTTGTGTCGAGAAAAGATGTGTGTAGTCGACTCCAATGGTGACGAGTCACGTTGAGGAATGTCGAGCGGAGTCGACCAGAGTGTAGTCAAATTGAAAGTCGAGCTCTCGAGAGAGTACGCGAGTCAAGTCGAGCGAGTTGAGGAAAGTTGAGTCGATTGGGAAAAGTCGATCGACTCATTTCGAGCGCAATTGAATCGTGCCGTTGTGAATCAAGCGAACTTTCGAGCGGAGTCAGTGGAGTCTAGTTGGGATGAGTCGAATCGAGTCGAGTCCAAAGTTGAGTCGGGTCAAGTTGAGGGGAGTAAGGCGAAGCGTTGGGTGAGAAAAGATGTGTCTAGTCGCTCTACACAGTGACGAGTCACGTCGAGGAAACGTCGAGAGGAGTCGACGGGAGTGTAGTCATTTGAAAGTCGAGCTGGCGAGTTGCGTCGAACTATGATGAGTCGAGTCGAGGCGAGTTGAGTAAAGTTGAGTCGATTCGGGAAAAGTCGAGCCGACTCATATCTAGCACAGTTGAATCCTACGCTCGCGAATCAAGCGAAGTCGAGTGGAGTCGAGGCGAGTCTAGTTGGGATGAGTCGAATCGGTCGGGTCCACCGAGTCGGGTCAAGTCGAGCGAGTAAGGCAATGAAGCGTTGTGTCGAGAAAAGATGTGTGTAGTCAACTCCAATGGTGACGAGTCACGTCGAGGAATGCCGAGCGATTTCGACCGGAGTGTAGTCAAATTGAAAAGTCGAGCTCAACGGAGATTCGTCGAACTACGATGAGTCGAGTCGAGGCGAAGTTGAGGAAAGTTGAGTCGATTCGAGAAAAGTCGAAGTCGACTCATATCGGCACGCTGAATCTACCTCGCGAATCAAGCGAAGTCGAGTGGAGTCGAGGCGAGTCTAGTTGGGATGAGTCGAATCGAGTCGGGTCCAGCCGAGTCGGGTCAAGTCGAGCAGCGTAATGCAACGAAGCGTTGTGTCGAGAAAAGATGTGTGTAGTCGACTCCAATGGTGACAAGTCACGTCGAGGAATGTCGAGCGGAGTCGACCGGAGTGTATTGAAATTGAAAGTCGAGCTTAGTAGAGTAGCGTCGAACAATGATGAGTCGAGTCGAGCCGAGTTAAGGAAAGTTGACTCGATTCGGGAAAAGTCGAGTCGACATATATCGAGCGCAATTGAATCGCGCCGTCGTGAATCAAGCGAACTCGAGTGGAGTCGAGGCGAGTCTAGTTGGGATCAGTCGAATCGAGTCGAGTCAGGTCGAGTCGAGCACAGTCAGGCGAGGAAGCGTTGTGTCGAGAAAAGTTGTCTCTAGTCGACTACAATGTTGACGATTCACGTCGAGGAAAGTCGACCGAAGTCGACCGGAGTGTAGTCAAGTTGAAAGTCGAGCTAAGAAGAGTTGCGTCGAACTGCGATGAGTTGAGTTGAGCCGAGTTGAGCATTGTTGAGTTCATTCGGAAAAAGTCGAGTCGACTCATATCGAGCACAGTTGAATCCTACCGTCGCGAATCAAGCGAATCAAGAGAATCAAGCGAAGTCGAGGCGAGTCTAGTTGGGATGAGTCGAAGCGAGTCGGGTCCAGCCGAGTCGGGTCAAGTCGAGAAGAGTAAGGCAACGAAGCGTTGTGTCGAGAAAAGATGTGTGTAGTCGACTCTAATGGTGACGAGTCCCGTCGAGGAATGTCGAGCGGAGTCGACCGGAGTCTATTTAAAAGGTGAAGTCAAGCTCAAGCAGTTGTGGTCGAACAATGATGAGTCGAGTGGGCGAGTTAAGGAAAGTTGAGTCGATTCGGGAAAGTCGAGTCGACTCATTTGAAGTAGAACTGAATCGTGCGTCGTGATTCAACCAAGCTCATGGAGTCGAGGCGAGTCTAGTTGGGATGAGTCGAATCGAATTTGGTCTAGTCAAAGGAGTGAGGTCGAGCCGAGCACAATCGAAGCGATGAAGCGTTGTGTCGAGAAAAGTTGTCTCTAGTCGACTACAATGTTGACAATTCACGTCGAGGAAAGTCGACCGAAGTCGACCGGACTGTAGTAAAGTTGAAAGTTGAGCTAAGCGTAGTTGCGTCGAACCGTTTTATGAGTCGAGTTGACGTAGTTGGAGCATTGTTGAGTTGACTGGAAAAAGTCGAGTCGACTCATATCGGTATTGAATCCTACCGTCATGAATCAAGCGGTGAGAGATCGAGGCGAGTCTAGTTGGGATGAGTCGAATCGGGGTGGTCCAGGCCGAAATGGGTCAAGTCGAGAAGAGCAAGGCAACGTTGCCGTTGTCGAGAAAGGATGTGTGTAGTCGACCCCAATGGTGACGAGTCACGTCGAGGAATGTCGAGCGGAGTCGACCGGAGTGTATTGAAATTGAAAGTCGAGCTCAGCAGAGTTGCGTCGAACTATGATGAGTGAGTCGAGCCGAAGTTGAGGAAAGTTGACTCGATTCGGGAAAGTCAAGTCGACTCATTTCGAGCGCAATGAATCGCACAGTCGTGGAATCAAGTGAACTCGAGCGGAGTCGAGGTGAGTCTGGGGATGAGTCGAATCGAGTCGAGTCCAGCCCTGTCGAGTCGAATCCCAACACATCCAGCGATGAAGCGCGTTGTGTCGAGAAAAGTTGTCTCTAGTCGACTTCAATGTTGACGATTCACGTCGAGGAAACTCGACCGGAGTTGATCAGAGTGTAGTCAAGTTGAAAGTCGAGCTAAGCAGAGTTGCGTCAAACTACGATGAGTCGAGTTGAGCCGAGTTCAGCAATTGTTGTGTTGATTCGAAAGTCAGTCGACTCATCGAGCGAAATTGAATCGTGTCGTCGTGAATCAAGCGAACTCGGCGGGTCGAGGCGAGTCTAGTTGGGATGAGTCGACCGAGTCGGAGTCCAGCGTGTCGAGTCGAGTCCGAGCACGGTCGCGATGACGTTGTGTCGAGAAAAGTTGTCTCTAGTCGACTACAATGTTGACGATTCACGTCGAGGAAAGTCGACCGGAGTGTAGTCAAGTTGAAAGTCGAGCTAAGCATAGTTGCGTCGAACTGCGATGAGTCGAGTTGAGCCGAGTTGAGCAATGTTGAGTTGATTCGGAAAAAGTCGAGTCGACTCATATCGAGCACGATTGAATCTACCGTGGCGAATCCGCGGAAGTCGAGCGGGAGTGGAGTCGAGGCGACTCCAGTTGGGATGAGTCGAATCGAGTCGAGTCCAGCAGTCGAGGTCAGTCGAGCGAGAAAGGCAACGAAGCGTTGTGTCGAGAAAAGATGTGTGTAGTCGACTCCAATGGTGACGAGTCACGTCGAGGAATGTCAAGCGGAGTCCACCGGAGTTTAGTCAAATAGAAAGTCGAGCTCAGCAGAGTTGCGTCGAACTATGATGAGTCGAGTCGAGCCGAGTTGAGGAAAGTTGAGTCGATTCGGGAAAAGTCGAGTCGACTCATTTCGAGCGCAATTGAATCGCGCCGTCGTGAATCAAGCGAACTCGAGTGGAGTCGAGGCGAGTCTAGTTGGGATGAGTCGAATCGAGTCGAGTCCAGCCGAGTCGGGTCGAGTCGAGCACAGTCAGGCGATGAAGCGTTGTGTCGAGAAAAGTTGTCTCTAGTCGACTAGAATGTTGACGATTCACGTCGAGGAAAGTCGACCGGAGTGTAGTCACGTTGAAAGTCAAGCTCAAGCAAGTTGCGTCGAACAATGATGGGTCGAGTCGAGCCGAGTTGAGGAAAGTTGAGTCGATTCGGGAAAAGTCGAGTCGACTCATTTCGAGCGCAATTGAATCGCGCCGTCGTGAATCAAGCGAACTCGAGTGGAGTCGAGGCGAGTCTAGTTGGGATGAGTCGACCGAGTCGAGTCCAGTAGAGGTTAGGTCGATGAAAGATCAGCGAGGAAGCGTTGTGTCGAGAAAAGTTGTCTCTAGTCGACTACAATGTTGACGATTCACGTCGAGGAAATTCGACCGGAGTGTAGTCAAGTTGAAAGTCGAGCTAAGCAGAGTTGCGTCGAACTGCGATGAGTCGAGTTGAGCCGAATTGAAAATGTTGAGTTCATTAGGAAAAAGTCGAGTCGACCGTATAGAACGCAGTTGAATCTATCGTCGTTAATCAGCGACTCAAGCCGAGGTGAGTCTAGTTGGGATGAGTCGAAGCGAGATGGGTCAAATCCCGAGAAAGAGTAAGGCAAACGAAGCGCGTTGTGTCGAGAAAGATGTGTAGTCGACTCTAATGGTGACGAGTCGTCGAGGAATGTCGAGCGGAGTCGACCGGAGTCTATTTAAATTGAAAGTCGAGTTTAGCAGAGTTGCGTCCAACTATGATGAGTCGAGTCGGGCCGAGTTGAGGAAAGTTGACTCGATTCGGGAAAAGTCGAGTCGACTCATTTCGAGCGCAATTGAATCGTGCCATCGTGATACAGCAAACTCGGCGAGTCGGGGCTAGTCTAGTTGGATGAGTCGAATCAGTCGGGTCCAGCCGAGTCGGGTCGAGTCAAGCACAGTCGCGATGAAGCGTTTGTTTCCGAGAAAGTTGTCTCTAGTCGACACAATGTTGTGATTCACGTCGAGGAAAGAACCGGAGTGTAGTCAAGTTGAAAGTCGAGCTAAGCATAGTTGCGTCGAACTGCGATGAGTCGAGTTGAGCCGAGTTGAGCAATGTTGAGTTGATTCGGAAAAAGTCGAGTCGACTCATATCGAGCACAGTTGAATCCTACCGTGGCGAATCAAGCGAAGTCGAGTGGAGTCGAGGCGACTCTAGTTGGGATGAGTCGAATCGAGTCGAGTCCAGCCGAGTCGGGTCAAGTCGAACAGAGAAAGGCAACGAATCGTTGTGTCGAGAAAAGATGTGTGTACTCGACTCCAATGGTGACGAGTCACGTCGAGGAATGTCAAGCGGAGTCGACCGGAGTTTAGTCAAATTGAAAGTCGAGCTCAGCAGAGTTGCGTCGAACTATGATGAGTCGAGTCGAGCCGAGTTGAGGAAAGTTGAGTCGATTCGGGAAAAGTCGAGTCGACTCATTTCGAGCGCAATTGGAATCGCGCCGTCGTGAATCGCGAACTCGAGTGGAGTCGAGGCGAGTCTAGTTGGGATGAGTCGAATCGAGTCGACCCAAAGCAGTCGGGTCCAGTCGAGCAGAAAGGCAACGGCGTTGTGTCGAGAAAGATGTCCGTAGTCGACTCCAATGGTAACAAGTCACGTCGAGAAATGTCGAGCGAGTCGACCGGAGTTTAGTCAAATTGAAAGTCGAGCCGCAGTTACGTCGAACTATGATGAGTCGAGTCGAGCCGAGTTGAGGAAAGTTGAGTCGATTCGGAGAATGTCCGATCGACTCATTTCGAGCTCAACTGAATCGCGCCGTCGTGAATCAAGCGAACTCGAGCGGAGTCGAGGTAGTCTAGTTGGGATGAAATCGAATGAGTCAGAATCCAATTTGAAGCCGGGTAGTCGAGCACGATTAGGCGAGGGAAGCTGCGATTGTCGAGAAAGTTGTCTCTAGTCGACTCAATGTTGGCGATTCACGTCGAGGAAAGTCGACCTAAGTCGAATGGGAGTGTGGAATCAAGTTGAAAGTCGAGCTGCGTAGTTGCGTCGAATCGATGTGAGTTGAGTTGAACGAGTTGAGCATTGTTGAGTTTATTCGGGAAAAAGTCGAGTCGACTCATATCGAGCATACGTTGAATCCCTACCGTCACGAATCAAGCGAATCAGCGAATCAAGCGAAGTCGCAGGCGAGTCTAGTTGGGATGAGTCGAGCGAAGTCGAGTCCAGCCGAGTCGGGTCAGAGTCGAAAGGTAAAGCGACGAAGCGTTGTGTCGAGAAAAGATGTGTGTAGATGGAGCTACAATGGTGACATGTGACGTCGAGGAATGTCGAGCGGAGTCGCATCGAGTCATTTAAATTGAAAGTCGAGCCACAGAGTTGCGTCGAACTATGATGAATCGAAGTGGGCCGTAGTTAAGGAAAGTTGAGTCGACAGGGAAGTGTCGGTCGACTCATTTTGAGCGCAATTGAATCGTAATCGTCGTGATTCAAGCAAACTCGAGCGGAGTCGAGGCGAGTCTAGTTGGGATGAGTCGGAATCGAGTCGAGTCCAGCCGAGGAGTCGGGCCGAGTCGAGCATGATCACAAGCGAGGAAGCGTTGTGTCGAGAAAAGTTGTCTCTAGTCGACTACAATGTTGGCGATTCACGTCGAGGAAAGTCGACCGAAGTCGACCGGAGTGTAGTCAAGTTGAAAGTCGAGCTAAGCAGAGTTGCGTCGAACTGCGATGAGTTGAGTTGAGCCGAGTTGAGCATTGTTGAGTTGATTCGGAAAAAGTCGAGTCGACTCATATCGAGCCTGATTGAATCTACCGTCCGAATCGTTTACGAATCAAGCGAAGTCGAGGCGAGGTCTAGTTGGGGAGTCGAGCGAGAGTCGGAGTCCGGTAGAGTCGGGTTAAGTCGAGAAGAGTAAAGCAACGACGTTGTGTCGAGAAAAGATGTGTGTAGTCGACTCTAATGGTGACATGTCACGTCGAACGTCGAGGGAGTCGAACGTGAGGTCATTTAAATTGAAAGTCGAGCTCAGCAGAGTTGCGTCGAACTATGATGAATCGAGTCGGGCCGAGTTAAGGAAAGTTGAGTCGATTCGGGAAAAGTCGAGTCGACTCATTTTGAGCGCACCTGAATCATGTCGTCGTGATTCAAGCAAACTCGAGCGGGTGAGGCGGTCTAGTTGGATGATCGAATCGAGTCGGGGTCCAGCTGAAGTCAAGATCGAGTCCGAGTACGGGCCGATGAGCGTTGTGTCGAGAAAAGTTGTCTCTAGTCGACTACAATGTTGACGATTCACGTCGAGGAAAGTCAAGGGAGTCGACCTGGAGTGTAGTCGAGTTGAAAGTCGGAGCTAACCAGAGTTGCGTCGAGCTGCGATGAGTCGAGTTGAGAAATGTTGAGTTCATTCGGAAAAGGTCGAAGTCACTCATATCGAGCACAAGAATCCTCACGGAAGTCGCGAATCCAAGCGAAGTCGGAGGTGGAGTCGAGGCGTAGTTTGGGATGAGTCGAATCGTAGTCAGGTCCAAACTTCGGGTCAAGTCGAGTTAGTAATGCAACGAAAGCTGCCAGGTCGAGAAAGATGTGTGTCGACTCCAATGGTGACGAGTCACGCGAGGAATGTCGGCGGAGTCGACCCAGAGTGTAGTCAAATTAGAAGAAAGTCGTGCTGCAGAGTTGCGTCGAACTATTACGAGTCGAGTCGAGCCGGCTGAGGGGAAAGTTAAGTCGATTCCAAAGGGAAAGTCGAGTTGACTCATTTCGAGCCCAATTGAATCGCCCGTCAGTGAATCAACGAACTCGAGCGGAGTCGACTCCCTCTTATTGGATTTATCGAATCCCCCCCTTTTTCTTTTGATTTATTTTTGCGAGTCGATATTCGTTTTTGATTTTTGTTTTTTTTAATTGCGTTGTTTTTTTCGACTACAATTTGGATTTTTCACGTCGATTTGTGAAGACGACCCGGGATTTCGACCGGATTTAATTTTTTAATTTTTGATAATTTTATTTCTTTTGCTTTTCTTTTCTTTATTTGATTTTTGTAAGCTGAGCCGAGCCGAGCAATTGTTGAGCTGATTCGAAAGTCGAGTCGACTCATATCGAGCGCAATTGAATCGTGCGATCGCAAGAATCGTTTCGAACTCGAGCGAGTCGAGGCGGTGCTAGTCGGGACGAGTCGAATCGAATGAGTCCACTGAAGTCGTCGAGTCGAGCACAATGCGATGAAGCGTTGTCGGGAAAAGTTGTCTCTAGTCGACTACAATGTGGACGATTCACGTCGAGGAAAGTCGACTCGTGAGGGGTAGTCAAGTTGAAAGTCGAGCTAAGCATAGTTGCGTCGAACTGCGATGATCGAGTTGAGCGAGGTTAAGCAATGTTGAGTTGATTGAGGAAAAGAAGTCGAAGTCGACACGTATCGAGCACGGTTGAATGTCTTGTCGCGAATCAAGCGAAGTCGAAAGGAGTCGAGCGAATCCTGGTTGGACAAAATTGCGAAGATGAGTCGGAGTCCAGCAGTCGAGTCGAGTGAAACGATCCCGACGATGAAACGTTGTCGAGAAAAGTTGTCTCTCATCGACTACAATGTGGGCCGATTCGCGATGAGGAAAGTCATGGTGGCCAGGTGTAGTCAAGTTGAAAGTTGACTAGAAGAGTTCGTCGAAGCGATGAGTCGAGTTATTTGAGTTAAGCAATGTTGAGTTGAATGGAAAAAGTCGAGTCGACTCATCGAGCACCAATCGAATCAAGCGAAGTCGAGTGGAGTCGCGAGTCTTGTTGGGATGGTCGAATCGAGTGGGTCCAAGCGATGGTCGAGTCTAGCAGAGTAATGCAACGAAGCGTTGTGTCGAAAAGATGTGTGTAGTCGACTCGATGGTGACGACTCACGGTCGAGGAAACGTCGAGCGATCGACGAGTGTAGTCAAATTGAAAGTCGAGCTCAGCGGTTGCGTCGAACTATGATGAGTCGATCGAGCCGGATGAGGAAAGGATTGGTCGATTCGGAAAAGCCGAGTCGACTCATTTCGAGCGCTAGTGAATCGCGCCGTCGTGAATCGCGAACTCGAGCGGAGTCGAGGCAAGTCTAGTTGGGATAGGAATCGAGTCGAGTCCAACCTAGTCGGGTCGAGTCGAGCACGATCAAAGGGCGATGAAGCGTTGTGTCGAGAAAAGTTGTCTCTAGTCACTACAATGTTGACGATTCATCGTCGAGGAAGTCGAACGAGTCGACCTGATGTAGTCAAGTTGAAAGTCGAGCTAAGCGAGTTGCGTTGAACCTGCGATGAGTCGAGTTGAGCCGAGTTGAGCAATTGTTGAGTTGATTCGGAAAAAGTCGGGTCGACTCCTATCGGCACGCTTGAATCCTACCTCGCGAATCGCGAAGTCGTGTGGAGTCGAGGCGAGTCTAGTTGGGATGAGTCGAATCGAGTCTGGGTCCAGCCGAGTCGGGTCAAGTCGAGAAGAGTCGAATGGGCAACGAAGCAAATTGCCAGTCGAAAAGACGTGTGTAGTCGATCTCCAATGGTGACGAGTCACGCCGAGGAATGTCGAGCCGAGTCGGAAGAGTGTGTCGACTTCATTGAAAGTTCGAATCGTGTCAGTGCGTCGAAGTGAAGACGAGTCGGGTGAGTCTAGTTAAGGAAAGTCGAATGGATGGTTAGTCGATTCGATTCGATTCCGAGCGCAATTGAATCGTGACCGTCGTGAATCGCTTTAACTCGAGCGAGTCTGAGGCGAGTCTAGTCGATGAGTCGAATCGAAGCCGAGTCCAGCGAGTCTGGTCGAGCGTCGAGGCCATTACTAAAGTAGGAAGCGCCGTTGTGTCGAGAAAGTTGTCTCTGATCGAGCTACAATGTTGGCGATTCACGTCGAGGAAAGTCGACCGAATTCGACCGAGTGTAGTCAAGTTGAAAGTGAGCTGCGAGCAGCTGCGTCGATCCGGCGATGAGTTGAGTTGAGCCGAGCTGAGCATTGTTGAGTTGATTCGAAAAATCGAGTCGACTCATCGGTACGCTTGAATCACCGTCACGAATCAGCGAATCAAGCCAAGTCGAGGTAATCTAGTGGGATGATCAAGCCGAGTCGAGTCCGTTCTGAAGTCGGTCAAGTCGAGAAGAGTAAAGCAACGAAGCGTTGTGTCGAGAAAAGATGTGTAGTCGACTCCAATGGTGACGAGTCACTTGAGAATGTCAAGCGAGTCGACCCGGAGTGTAGTCAAATTGAAAGTCGAGCTCGCAGAGTTGCGTCGAACTGGTCCATGATGAGTCGTAGTCGAGCAGTGGAGGAAAGTTGAGTCGATCAGGTGAAAAGTCGAGTCGACACATTTCGAGCGCAATTGAATCGTGCCGTGAATTAAGCGAACTCGAGCGCAGTCGAGGCGAGTCTGGTTGAGTCGAGTCGAATCGAGTCGAACTGCACCCGAGTCCCGCCGAGTCGAGACACTCTAGCGATGAAGCGTTGCGTCGAGAAAAGTTGTCTCTAGTCGACAATAATGTTGGACGATTCACATCGAGGAAAGTCGACCAAGTCGCACTGAGTGTGGTCAAGTTGAAAGTCGAAAGCATAGTTGCGTCGAACCATGAGTCGAGTCGAGGAGCCGAGTTAAGCAATGTTGAGTTGTTTCTCGAAAAGTCGAAGCCGATCATATCGAAAGTTTGAATCCTACCACCGTCGAATCAAGCGAAGTCGAGTGGAGTCGAAGCGAGTCTAGTTGGATTAGTCGAATCGTCGAGTCCACCGAGCTCTGGTCAAGTCGAAAGCAGAGTAAGGCAACGAAGCGTTGTGTCGAGAGGTGAATCAGATGTGTAGTCGACTCCAATGGTGACGAGTCAAGTCGAGGGAATGTCGCAGCGGAGTTGATCGGAGTGTAGTCAAATTGAACATCGAGTCGATTCTTGAAAAGTCGAGTCGACCATGTCGAGCGAATTGAATCATGCCGCTGGGAATCAACCTAGGTCGAGTGAAAGTGGGAGGATGAGTCGAGGGGATGACTAGTCGAGTCCGTCGAGTCCAGTCGGGTCGAAATGGCAGAGTCAGCGATGAAGCGTTGGGTCGAGAAAAGTTGTGTTTAGTCGACTCCAATGGTGACGAGTCACGACGAGGATTGTCGAGCGGAGTCGACCGGAGTGTTGTCAAGTTGAAAGTCGAGCTAAGCATAGTTGCGTCAAACTGCAATGAGTCGAGTCGAGCCGAGTTGAGCGATGGCTGAGTCGATTCGGAAAAGTCGAGTCGACTCGTGTAGACGCGGTGGAATCGCACCGTCGCCGAATCAATCGTTTCGAGTGAGCCGAGGCGAGCAGGTTGATTATCAATCGGTCGAATCTGCTGAAGTCAATCGAGTCGAGTCGAGCACCAACAGCGATGAAGCTGCGCGTCGAAAAAGTCGTGTGTAGTCGACTCAATGGTGACGAGTCACGTCGAGGAAAGTCGAGCGGAGTCGAGCGAGTGTTGTCAAATTAAACCCGAGCTACTACAGCTTGCGGCAACGAACCGCGATCGTCGAGGCCGAAGCCGACTCATGTCGAGCACGTGTGAATCGATCCGTCGCGAATCAAGTAAACTCGAATTGAGTTGAGGCGATTCTAGTTGGGATGAGTCGAATCAAGTCGAGTCCAGCCGAGTCAGGTGGGGTCGAGCAGAGTCAGGCGATGACACGTTGTGTCGAGAAATGTCATGTCTAGTTGACTCCAATGGTGACGAGTCACGTCAACCGAAGTCGAGCGGAGTTGACCGGAGTGTATTCAAGTTGAAAGTCGAGCTGAGCAGAGTGTCGTCGAACTGCGCTGAGTCGATTCGAGCCCAACCAAGTCGGGTCCAGTTGAGTAGAGTCAGGAGGTGAAGTGTCCTGTCAAGAAAAGTTTAGTCTAGTATACTCCAATGGTGACGAGTCACGTCGAGGAAAGTCGAGCGGAGTCGACTGGAGTTTATTCAAGTTGAAAGTCAAGCTAAGCAAAGTTGCGTCGAACTGCGATGACTCGAGTCGAGTCGACTCATATCGAGCGTGTGTGAATCGATTTGTCGCGAATCAAGTGAACTCGAATTGAGTCGATGCGATTCTAGTTGGGATTAGTCGAATCGAGTCGAGTCCAGCCGAGTCGGGTCGGGTCGAGCAGAGTCAGGCGATGAAGCGTTGTGTGGAGAAAAGTTGTGGCTAGTTGACTCCAATGGTGACGAGTCATGTCGACCGAAGTCGAGCGGAGTTGACTGGAGTGTATTCAAGTTGAAAGTCAAGCTAAGCATAGTTGCGTCAAACAGCGATGAGTCGAGTCGAGCCGAGTTGAGCGATGTTGAGTTGATTCGGGAAAAGTCGAGTCGACTCATGTAGAGCGTGGTTGAATCGTACCGTCGCGAATCAAGCGAAGTCGAGTGGAGTCGAGGCGAGTCTAGTTGGGATTAGTCGAATCGGGTCGAGTCTAGCTGAGTCGGGTCAAGTCGAGCACAGTCAGGTGATGAAGCGGCGTGTCGAGAAAAGTTGTGTGTAGTCGACTCCAATGGTGACGAGTCACGTCGAGGAATGTCGAGCGGAGTCGACCGGAGTGTAGTCAAATTGAAAGTCGAGCTCAGCAGAGTTGCGTCGACTATGATGGAGTCGGAAGGTCGGCGAGTTGAGGAAAGTTGAGTCGAATCGGGAAAAGTCGAGTGGACTCATGTCGAGCCTGAGTGAATCGTGCTGTCGCGAATCAAGTGTACTCGAGTGGAGTCGAGGCGATTGTAGTTAGGATGAGTCGAATCGAGTCAAGTCAGTAGAGTGGGTCAGCCGTCGCCATCGAGACGATGAAGCGCCGTGTCGAGAAAGTTATGTCTAGTCCCTCTCGAATGGTGACAAGTCACGTCGAGGAAAGTCGAGCAGAGTCGACTGAAGTGTAGTCAAGTTAACGGTCGAGCTAAGCACAGTTGCGTCGAACTGCGATGGGTCGAGTCGAGCCGAGTTGAGCGACGTTGACTCAATTCGGGAAAAGTTGAGTCGACTCATGTCGAGCCCGATTGAATCGTGTCGTCGCGAATCAAGTGAACTCGAGTTGAGTCGAGGCACTACTGGATTGGGATGAGTGAGATGGTCGAGTCCAGCCAAGTCGGGTCGGGTCGAGCGGTAGCCGGAGACGGCGTTGTGTCGAGAAAAGTTGTGGCTAGTTGACTACAATGGTGACGAGTCATTTCGACCGGAGTCGAGCGGAGTTGACCGGAGTGTATTCATGCTGAAAGTTGACCAAAGCATAGTTGCGTCAAACTGCGATGAGTCGAGTCGAGCCTAGTTGAGCGATGTTGAGTCGATTCGGGAAAAGTCGAGTCGACTCATGTAGAGCGCGGTTGAATTGTACCGTCGCGAATCAAGCGAAGTCAAGTGGAGTCGAGGCGAGTCTAGTTGGGATTAGTCGAATCAGGTTGAGTCTAGCTGACTTGGGTCGAGTCGAGCACAGTCAGGCGATGAAGCGGTGTGTCGCGAAAAGTTGTGTGTAGTCCACTCCAATGGTGACGAGTCACGTCGAGGAAAGTTGAGCCGGGTCGACCGGATTGTAGTCAAGTTAAAGGTCGAGCTAAGCATAGTTGCGTCGAACTGCGATGAGTCGAGTCGAGTCGACTCATGTCGAGCGCGTGTGAATCGAACTGTCGCGAATCAAGTGAACTCGAATTGAGTCGAGGCGATTCTTGTTGGGATTAGTCGAATCGAGTCGAGTCCAGCCGAGTCGGGTCGGGTCGAGGAGAGTCAGGCGATGAAGCGTTGTGTCAAGAAAAGTTGTGTCTAGTTGACTCCAATGGTGACGAGTCACGTCGACCGAAGTCGAGCGGAGTTAACCGGAGTGTATTGAAGTTGAAAGTTGAGCTGAGCAAAGTGGCGTCGAACTGCGCTGAGTCGATTCGAGTCCACCCGGAGTCAGGTCGAGTTGAGTAGAGTCAGGCGGTGAAGCGTCCTGTCGTGAAAAGTTTTTTCTAGTCGACTCCAATGGTGGCGAGTCACGTCGAGGAAAGTCGAGCAGAGTCGACTGAAGTGTAGTCAAGTTGAAAGTCGAGCTGAGCAGAGTGGCGTCGAACTACGATGAGTCGAGTCGATCCGAGTTAAGTGATGTTAAGTCGATTGGGGAAAATTCGATTTGACTCATGTCGAGATCAGTTGATTCGTGCCGTCGCGAATCAAGTGAACTCGAGTGGAGTTTAGGCGAGTGTAGTTGGGACTAGTCGAATTGAGTCGAGTCTAGCTGAGTTGGGTCGAGTCGAGCAAGGCCAGGCGATGAAGCTTCGTGTCGAGAAAAGTTGTGTCTAGTCGACTCCAATGGTGACGAGTCATGTCGAGGAAAGTCGAGCAGAGTCGACTGGAGTGTAGTCAAGTTGAAAGTCGAGGTAAGCACAGTTGCGTCGAACTGCCATGAGTCGAGTCGAGCCGAGTTGAGCGATGTTGAGTCGATTCGGGAAAAGTCGAGTCGACTCATGTCGAGTGCAGTTGAATAGTACCGTCGCTAATCAAGCGAAGTTGAGTTGAGTCGAGGCGAGTCTAATTTGGATTAGTCGAATCGAGTCGAGTCTAGCTTAGTCGGGTCGAGTCGAGCATAGTCAGACGATGAAGCGTCGTGTCGAGAAAAGTTGTGGGTACTCGACTCAATTGGTGACGAGTCACGTCGAGGAAAGTCGAGCTGAGTCGACCGGAGTCTAGTCAAGTTAAAAGTCGAGCTAAGCACAGTTGTGTCGAACTGCGTTGAGTCGAGTCGAGCCGAGTTGAGCGATGTTGAGTCGATTCGGGAAAAGTCAAGTCGACTCATGTCGAGCCCGAATGAATCGTGTCGTCGCGAATCAAGTGAACTCGAGTGGAGTCGAGGCGATTGTAGTTGGGATGAGTCGAATCGAGTCGAGTCCAACCGAGTCAAGTCGGGTCGAGCAGGGTCACGCGATGAAGCGTCGTGTCGAGAAAAGTTGTGTCTAGACCACTCGAATTGTGACAAGTCACGTCGAGGAAAGTCGAGCAGAGTCGACTGGAGTGTAGTCAAGTTGAAAGTCGAGCTAAGCACAGTTGCGTCGAACTGCGATGAGTCGAGTCGAGCCGAGTTGAGCGATGTTGAGTCGATTCGGGAAAAGTTGAGTCGACTCATGTAGAGCACGGTTGAATTGTACCGTCGCGAATCAAGCGAAGTCGAGTGGAGTCGAGGCTAGTCTAGTTGGGATTAGTCGGTCGGGTCTAGTCTAGCCGAGTCGGGTCGAGTCGAGCACTTGATCAAGCGATGAAGCGCGTGTCGAGAAAGTTTGGGTCGCTCAACGGTGATGATTCGTCAAAAGTGAAGGTCGAGTGAGTCGGGATAGTAGTCAAGTTGATAGGTCGAGCTAGGCAGTCGCGTTGAACTCAGATGAGTCGGAGTCGAGTTCACTTGAGCTACGTTGAGTCAATTGGAAAGTCGAGTCGACTCGGGTCGAGCCGCAGGTGAATCGTGCTATGGGCCGGAATCAAGCAATGTCGGGTGCTGACTAGCGAGTCTAGATGGGATGAGTCGATTCGAGTCCGAGTGGTGGTCGGTCCAGGTCGAGCAAAGTCAGGCGATGGAAGCGTTGTGTCAAGAAAAGTCGTGTCTAGTTGACTCCAATGGTGACGAGTCCGGAGTCGAGTCAAGCGGAGTTGAGCGGAGTGGTCCCGGTGAAAGTCGGCTAATCCCACTCGGCCGCGATGAGTCGAATCGTCTTTGAGCGATGTTGATTGGATTTGGAAAAGTCGAATGGAATCGAGCGAAGTGTCCGAATCGGGAAGTCGAGGCGAGTCGAGTTGAGGATTAGATCGAATCGAGTCGAGTCGAGCGAGTCAAGAAATGAAGCGTCGTGTCGAAAAGTTGTGTGCTAGTCGACTCAATGGTGAAGAGTCACGTTGAGGAAAGTCGAGCGGAGTCGACTGGAGTGTATAGTCAAGTTGAAGGTCAGCTAAGCGAGTTACGTCTAACTCAGAATGAGTCGAGTCTGGCCGGGTTGAGCGAAGTTCCGTCGATTCTGGAAAAGTCGAGTAGACCTCGAGTGCAGCTTGAATCGTGTTTGTCGCGAATCAAGCGAAGTCGAATGGAAGTTGAGGTGAGTCTAGTTGGGATTAGTCGAATCGAGTTGAGTCTAGTAAGTCGGTCGAGTCGAGTCGATCACGATGAAGGGTCGTGTCAAGAAACTTATGTCTAGTCGACTCAAATGGTGACGAGTCACATCGAGGAAAGTTGAGCGGAGTCGACCGGAGTGTAGTCAAGTTGAAAGTCGAGCTAAACAATTGTGTCCAAATGCAGATGAGTCAGGTAGAGCTCGAGTTGAGCGATGTTGGGTTGATTTTGGGAAAAGTCAAGTCCACTCGGGTCAAGCGATTGAATCGTCCGTCGCGAATCAAGGGAAGTCGAGTGGAGTCGAGTGAGTCTTGTTGCGATGAGTCGAATCTAGTTGAAGTCGAGTCCAGCCGAGTCGGAGTCCGATCGACGAGCAAGGCGATGAAGGGTCGTGTCGAAAGGCTTGTGTCTAGTCGGCTCCAATGGTGACGGTTACGTCAAGGAAAGTTAACGGAGTCGTCGGGTGTAGTCAAGTTGAATGTCGACGAAGCACGAGTTTGATGGATGAGTCAAGTCGAGTCGAGCGGTTGATTGACGTTGGT
This sequence comes from Canavalia ensiformis, assembly GCA_026541065.1. Taxonomy (NCBI): domain Eukaryota; kingdom Viridiplantae; phylum Streptophyta; class Magnoliopsida; order Fabales; family Fabaceae; genus Canavalia; species Canavalia ensiformis. The sequence goes on from JAMKYM010000441.1 coordinate 26,325, forward strand.
CGATGTCGGGAAAAGTCTAGTGAACTCGAGGTCGAGTGCGGTTGAATCGTTCGTCCACGAATCAAGGGAGTCCGAGTGGAGTCGAGGCGAGTCGGTTGGGATGAGTGGAATCGGAGGTCCGAGTCGACCCGAGGGCTCGAGTCAGACACGTCGATCGATGAGCGTCGTGTCGAGAAAAAGTTGTGTCTAGTCGACTCCAATGGTGATGAGTAACGTCGGAGAGTTCGCGGGTCGGTGACCATGGTGTAGTCAAGTTGAAAGTCGGCGGCGAGGGCGTCGAACCACGATGAGTCGAGTTGAGCTCGGTTGAGCGAGTTGAGTCCCGGAGGTATCAGAGTCAACTCGGGTCGAGCGGTTGAATCATCTTGTGGCAAATCAAGCGAAGTCGAGTGGAGGTCGAGATGTGTCGATGTTGATGAGTCGAATCGGAAAAGCCCGAGTCAGGTCAAGTTGAGAAGAGTCAAGCGATGAAGCGTCGTGCACGAACCGGTTGTGTCCTAGTCCGACTCCGGTGGTCGAGTCTGGAGCAGCTCGAGGGAGTCGAAGCGTGTAGTCAAGTTGAAAGTCAAGGTGAGCGAGTTGCATCGAACTCCAATGGTGACGAGATGAGTGGCCGTTTGGTCGATCTGCAAAGTCGAGTCAGCTCGGGTTGAAGTGAAGTCACGTCTTTTGACGAATGAAGCAAGTCGGCAGTGGATCCTAGGCGAGTCAAGTTCGGATGATCGAATCAGTCGAGTCGACCGAGTGGGGCCTACTCGGAAAGTCAGCATTGAAGTGTCGTGTCGAAAGTTGTGTCTAGTCGACTCCGACGGTATCAGGTCGTCGAAGGAAAGTTGAGGGGAGTCGACCATAGTGTAGTCAAGTTGATAGTCGTCTTTGACGAGTCGCGTTGAACTCAGCGATGAGTCGAGTCGAGTTCGGTTGAGGGATGTGAGTCGATCTTGGAAAAGTTGAGTCGACTCATGTCGAGGCAGTTGAATCGTGCTATGCGGATCGGGCGAAGTCGGAGTGGAGTCGAGGTGAGTCAAGTTGGGATTAGTCGAATCGAGTCGAAGTCCAGCTGAGTGGAGGCGATTCGAGTTGGGATGGAGTCGAATCGGAGTCGATGAAGTCCGGCCGTCGATGAGCGTTTTGTCGAAAAGTTGTGTCTACTCGATTCCCAATGGTGACAACTCCACGTCGAGGAAAGTCGAGGGGTAGTCGACCATGGTGTAGTCAAGTTGAAAAAGTCGAGCTAACGCAGTTGCGTCGAAGCTCGATGAGTCGAGTTGAGCCGGTTGAGCAATGTTACGGTCGTTGGAAATGTCGTGTCCACTCAGGTGGACGCGATTGAATGATGTTGTCGCGAATCAAGTGAACTCGAATGGAACGATTCTAGTTGGGAAGATCGAGTGATCAAATCAGTCCGAGTCGGGGGTCTGGTCGACGGTCGAAGTGAGCGATGAAGGTCGTGTCGTTGAAAGACGTTGTGTCTAGTTGACTCTGTGGTGACGAGTCAAATTGAGAAAGTCGAGCTAGTCGACCGAGTGTATTCAAGTTGAAAGTCGAGCTAAGTAGAGTTACGTCGAACTCCGATGAGTGATGACTCGAGTTGACGATGTTGAGTCGATATTGGAAAAAGGTCGAGTCAAAGTCGGCAGGTTGAATCGTACCGTGGCGAATCAGCGAAATCGAGTGGAATCGACAAGTGTCGAGTTGGGTTGAGTCGAATCGAGTGGAGTCTAGCTGAGTCGGTCGAGTCGAGCGGTCAGACGATGAAGCGTCGTGTGAGAAATGTTGTGTCTACTCGAAACTCCCGATGGTGACGAGTCACGCGAGGAAAGCTCGAATGATCGACCGAGGGTAGTCAAGCTAAAAGTCAAGCTGAAACGAGGTCGAACTCCGCTATGAGTCGAGTCGAGCCGAGCTGAGTTAGTCGATTCCTGAAAATTGAGTCCACTTTCGGAGTCGAGGCGAGGGTGTGAATCATGTTGTGGCGAATCAAGTGAACTCGAATGAGAATCGAATTCGAGTTGGATGAGTCGAATCGAGTTCGAGTCCGGCCCGATCTGGCTGTCGAGGAGAGTCCGGCGATGAAGGGTCGTATCGAGAAAACTTGTGTCTAGTCAACTCCAATGGTGACGAGTCACATCGAGGAAACTCGAGTTTAGTCGACCAGGGTGTAGTCAAGTTGAAAGTTGGTAGACGAGTTGCATCGAACCGTGCCGAGTCGATTCGGTAGAGCTCGGTTGGCGAGATGAGTCAGTGCAGCCGTGAAGCGGTCACTCGGGTCGAAGCGCAGTTGAATCGTGTTGTGGCGAATCAAGCAAAGTCGAGTGGAGCCTAGGCGAGTCGTCTTGGGATGAGTAGAGGAGATAAGGGTTGCAGGCCACAAGTAGAAATTGAGGTGAGTCAGTGTGGACTCAAACGGTGAAGGTCATGTCGAGAAAACTGTGTCAGTCGACTCAATGGTCATTAATTACGTCAAGAAAAGTTGAGCGGAGTCGTCCGGAGTGTAGTCAAGTTGAATGTCGAGCGGAGCAGAGTTGCGGGGAACTCCGATGAGTTGAGTCGAACTGAGTTGAGCGACGTTGAGTCGATGATGGAAAAGTCGAGTGAACTAAGGTCGAGTGCAGTTGAATCGTGTTGTGGCGAATCAAGCAAAGTCGAGTGGAGTATAGGCGATTCGAGTTGGGATGAGACGAATCGAGTCGAGTCCAGCCGAGTCGGCTCGACACGAGCAAAGTCAAGCGATGAAGCGTTTTGTCGAGAAAAGTTGTGTCTAGTCAATTCCATTGGTGACAAGTCACGTCGAGGAAACTCGAGGGTAGTTGACAATGGTGTAGTCAAGTTGAAAGTCGAACCGAGCTGAGTTCGCCGAACTCCGATGATGAGTCGAGCCGAGCTCAGTGATGTTGAGTCGATTCTGGAAAAGTCGAGTCGAACCACTCGGGTGGAGCGCTAGGTTGAATCATCTTGTCCGCGAATCAAGCGAAAGTCGAATGGAATCGAGAAGTGCGAGTCTAGTTAATCGAGTGAGTCGAGGCCAGCCGAGTCAGGTCTAGTCGAGCAAAGTAAAGCGATGAAAGGTCGTGTCGAGAAAAGCGTGTCTAGCCGACTCCAATGGTGACGAATAACGTAGAGGAAAGTCCGAGGCTGAGTCGATCGAGGTGTAGTCAAGTTGAAAGCCGAGTGCTAGTGCGTCGAACTCCGATGAGTCGAGTCGAGCTTAGTTAGATCGAAAGGAGTCGATTCCACTCGGGTCGAGTCCATGTCGTCACTCGGTTGAATCATGTTGTGGTGAATAAGGCGAAGTCGAATGGAATCGAAGTGTCTAGGTTGGATTAGTCGAGATCGAGTTGAGGTCTAGTCCGAGGGTCGAGTGGGAGTCGAGCATAGTCGAGCCGCCGATGAAGGGTCGTGTGAGAAAAGTTGTGTCTAGTCAACTCCAATGGTGACGAATCACGCGAGGAAAGTTCGAGGGTAGTCGATCAGGGTGTAGTCAAGTTGGAGTCGAGCTAAGCAGGTGCGTCGAAGGCGATGAGTCGAGTAGAGCTCGGTTGAGGGATGTTGAGTCGATCCGGAAAAGTTGAGTCGACTCGAATTCGAGCGGTTGAATCGTGTCAGCGCGAATCAAGCAAGTCGAGGGTGTCCAAGTAGTCGACTTGGGATGAGTAGAATCGAGTTGAGGCCAGCCGAGTCAGGTCGAGTCGAGCAGAGTCAAGCGATGAAGGGTCGTGTCGAGAAAACTTGTGTCTAGTCGACTCCAATGGTCATGAATTACGTCAAGAAAAGTTGAGCGGAGTCGTCCGGAGTGTAGTCAAGTTGAATGTCGAGCTGAGCAGAGTTGCGGGGAACTCCGATGAGTTGAGTCGAACTGAGTTGAGCGACGTTGAGTCGATGATGGAAAAGTCGAGTGAACTCAGGTCGAGTGCAGTTGAATCGTGCTGTGGCGAATCAAGCAAAGTCGAGTGGAGTATAGGCGATCCGAGTTGGGATGAGTAGAATCGAGTTGAGTCCAGCCGAGTCGGCTCGAGACGAGCAGAGTCAAGCGATGAAGCGTTGTGTCGAGAAAAGTTGTGTCTAGTCAATTCCAATGGTGACAAGTCACGTCGAGGAAACTCGAGGGTAGTCGACCATGGTGTAGTCAAGTTGAAAGTCGAGCTGAGCAGAGTTACGTCGAACTCCGATGAGTCGAGTTGAGCTCAATTGAGCGAAGTTGAGGCGATTCTGGAAAAGTCGAGTCCACTCAGGTGGAGCGCAGTTGAATCATGATGTTGCGAATCGATTGAAGTCAGTCAGTTGAAAGTCGAATGTCGAGTGGCGTCGAATCGAGTTGAGTGTCCACCTGAAGTCCGGGGTCGAGTCGAGCAGAGTCACGCGATGAAGCGTCGTGTGGAGAAAAGTTGTGTCTAACACCCAATGGTGACGAATCGTGAAAGTTGAGCGAGTGATCGAGTGTAGTCAAGTGGAAAGTCGATGCTAAGCGAGTTGCGTCGAACCGCAATGAGTCAGAGCGAGTTGAGCGAAGTTGAGTCGATGATGGAAAAGTCGAGTCGACTCATGTCGAGCGATTGAATCGTCTTTCGCGAATCAGCAAAAAGTTCTGTGGAGTCGAGGCGAGTAAAGTTGGGATGAGTCGAATCGAGTCGAGTGTAGCCGAGTTAGGCGAGCTCGGCGTAGTCCACGCGATGAAGCGTCGTTTGAGAAAAGTTGTCTCTACGACAATTCAAATGGTGACTCACTCCGAGGAAAGTCGAGCCGATTCGACATGAGTGTAGTCAAGTTAAAAGTCGAGCTGAGCATCGTTACGTGAACCGCGATGAGTAGATTGAGTCAATTGGGGATTGGCGATGTTGAGTCGATTCGGAAAGTTGTCGAGTCGACTCATGTTCCGGCGCCCGTTTAACGTGGCGAATCAAGTGAACTCGAAAGGTGGAGTCGAGTGCGATTCTAATTAGGATGGTCGAATCGAAATGAGGTCGAGCGAGTAAAAAAATTACGAAAAACGGAGAAAGCGATGAAGCAAAGTTAGAAGAAAAAGTTGTGTCTAGTTGACTACAATGGTGACGAGTCAAGTCTACCAAAGTCGAGGAGTCGACGAGTGTATTCAAGTAAGGAAAAGTCGAGCTAAAAGCATTAATAAGCGTCGAACTCCGATGAGTCGAATCGAAATAAAAATGGGATGTTGAGTCGATTATGGAAAGAAAGTAAACAAGTCGACTCATGTCGAGGCGGATTGAATCGAGGGAAAATAATAAAATAACAAGGGGTGTCCAGGCGATCAAAATTGGGATAACGAATCGAAACGAATCTAAAGAAAAAGGTCGGGGAGATTAAAGTGGATGAAGCGTGGGTGTTCAGAAAAGTTGTGTCTAGTCGACTCAAAAAGGATCATGAATGCCGACGAAAAGGAGAAGAGTCAATCGAAGGGTATTGGGAAGTTAAAAGTCGAGGCTAAGACGAGCGAGTTCGTGATGAGTCGGTGGGGAATCCAGGATCAGTGAGTCGATTGGAAAATTGCTGAAGATTCTAAGAAAGCGGTTGAATCGAATCGCGAATCAAGGTTAGTCGAGTGGAGTATGAAGCGATCTAGCAGGCATTAGTCGAGATCGAGTCGAGTCCAGCATAAAGTTGGTACATTTGAATCGAAAAATTCCGCGATGAAGCGTGTGAGAAAAGTTGTGTCTAGTCAAGAATCAATGGTGACAATCACGTCGAAAAGGAAAGTTAGTAGTCCATGATGGTATAGTCAAGTTGAAAGTGGTTGTTGCACGGTTAAGAACGCTCGCGATGAGTTGAGTCGAGCTCCTTTTTGCTTCGAGCGAGTTGAGTCAATTGCATGGGAAAGAATCAGAATTCGACTCATGGAGCGCGATTAATGATCTTGTGAATCAAATCGGTAAACGTGAAAATGGAATCGAAAGTGTCGAGTTAAAGTAAGGTGTATTCGAAATCGAGTCTGGGTTATGGTGGAGGTGAGCATAGTTTCGATAGCCGTAGTGACGATAAAAGTTGTGTCTAGTCGACTCAATGGTGATGATCAGTCGAAGGAAACCGGGTACACGAAGTCGACCGAGGTCTAGTCAACACAAGTAAATAGAAAGCTCAAAAACAGAGTTGCGTCGAACTGCGATGAGGTGAGTCGAGCCGAGTTAGCGATGTTGAGTCGCGTCTCAATCATTAGTGTATGAGTCGACTCATTTCATGCGGTGTGAATCGTCTTTGTCGTATGAATCAAGTGAACTCCATAAGTGGAATCAACCCGATTCTAGTTGGGATGAGTCGAATCGAGTCGTGTCCAGCAGAGTCGGCTCCCCTTGAAGTCCATGATGAAGCGTTGTGTCGAGCAAAGTTTTGTCTAGTTAACTCCAATGGTGAGGAGTCACGTGGAAACCGAATTGCCATGAGTTGACCGGAGTGTATTCAAGTTGAATGGAGGCTGAGAAAATAGGATACCTTTCTCCATGAAAAGTTGATTCGAGTCCAGTTGAGTCGGGTCGAGTTGAGAACCAGTCGCGGTTGACGTCATGAGTCGAGAAAAGTTTTGTCTAGTCGACTCGGGACGAGTCACGGCCGAGGAATGTCGAGCGGGTACGATCAAGTGTAGTCAAGTTCGATAAGAAAAGTATAGAGCCACTCACAAGGATACGATGAGTCGAGTCGTGTCCAGCCGAGGTGACCATGGTATGATACGGGAAGAGTCACATGCGATGAAGCGCTCGTGTGGAGAAAAAGTTGTGTCTAGTCGACTCCAATGGTGACGAATCCGCAGGAGGGGTTGAGGAGGCGATCGGAGTGGAGATAGTCAAGTTGAAAGTTGTGCTAGCTCGGTTGCGTCAATTGCATGAGTCAAGTCGAGCATGGTTGCACGATGTTGAGTCGATTCATTGAAAAGTCGGGTCGACTCCATGTCGATATGTGTTGAAGCGTCCAGCTTTAATCAAGCGAAGTTGAGTGGAGTCGAGGCGATAAAGTTGGGATTAGTCGAATCGGTCGAATATGCCGAGTGGCAAAGCTCCACAACATAGTCAAGCGATGAAGCGTCGTTTGAGAAAAGTTGTCTCTACTCGACTCTAATGGTGACGACTCACGTCGAGGAAAGTCGAGCCGATTCGACCGGAGTGTAGTCAAGTTAAAAGTCGAGCTAAGCATAGTTATGTCGAACTGCGATGAGTCGAGTCGAGCCGAGTTGAGCGAGTTGAAGTCGATTGGGAAAAGTCGAGTCCACTCATGTTATGGCATACTGAATCGTGTTGTCGCGAATCAAGTGACTCGAGTGGAGTCGAGGCGATTCTAACATAGGATGAGTCGAATCGAGTCGAGTCCAAAGCCAATGTCGGGTCGGGTCAAGCGAGTTGGGCGATGAAGCGTTGTGTCGAGAAAAGTTGTTCTAGTTGACTACAATGGTGCGAGTCAAGTCATGCAAAGTCGAGGGAGCTCGACCGGAGTGTATTCAAGTTGAAATGCCATAATTGCGTCCAAGTTGCGATGAGTCGAGTCGTGCGTTGAGCGCGTTGAGTCGATTCTCGGGAAACCGTCGAGTCGACTCATGTCGAGTGGCATTTGGAATCCCCGTCGCGAATTAATTCCAAGTCGAGTGGAGTCGAGGCGAGTCTAGTTGGGATATGTCGAATAGAGTCAAGTTACTAAAGTCGGGTCGAGTCGAGCATGGTCTCAACGATGAAGCGTTGTGTGAGAAAGGAAAAGTTGTGTCTTGTCAACTCCAATGGTGACTAAGTCACGTCGAGGAAAGTCGATTACGGAATCTACCCCTAAAGTCTATCAAGTTAAAAGTCGAGCTAAGCATAATTACCCCTAAACTACTATAATGAGTCGAGTCGAGCCATAATTGAGCGATGTTGAGTCGATTCCGGAAATTTCTGAGTCGACTCATTCGAGCGCGTGACATCGTAATTCCACGAATCAAGTGAATTTCAAAAGTGGAGTCAAAAGGTGATTCTAGTTGGGATGAGTCGAATTTAAGTCCGTCCCAGTTAGGTTATGTCGAGAGAGTCCTCGATGAAGCGTTGTGTCAAGCAAAGTTGTGTCTACTTAACTCCAATGGTGAGTCAAGTCCGTCGATCGGTGTAGTCAAGCGAGTTGACCTCGAGTGTATTCAAGTTGAAAGTCAAGTGCAGCCGAGTTGTCGTCGAAAAAGTCTTGTCTTGATATGGATTGAGATTGCCCTTCCAAAGTTGGAGCCTCGAGTTGTTTTACGAGTCGAATCTCACGGTGAAGCGATCTGTCGATGAAAGTTTTGTCTAGTCGACTCCAATGGTGACGAGTCACGTTGAGGAATGTCGAGCGGATTCGACTGAAGTGTATTCAGGTTGAAAGTCGAGCGGAGCAGAGTGGCATCGAACTACGATGAGTTGAGTCAAGTCCAGGCGAGTCTAGTTGGGATATGTCATATCGAGTCGAGTCTAGTTGAGTCGGGTCGAGTCGAGCACAGTCAGGGGATGAAGCGTTGTGTCGAGAAAAGTTGTGTGTAGTCGACACCAATGGGGACGAGTCACGTCGAGGAAAGTCGAGCGGAGTCGATCGAAGGGTTGTCAAGTTAAAAGTCGAGCTAAGCACAGTTGCGTCGAACTGCGATGAGTCGAGTCGAGCCGAGTTGAGCCATGTTGGGTCGATTCGGGTAAAGTCGAGTCGACTCATGTCGAGCGCGGTTGAATCGTACCGTCGCGAATCAAGGAAAGTTGAGTTGAGTCGAGGAGAGTCTAGTTGGGACTAGTGGAATCGAGTCGAGTCTAGCTAAGTGGGTTCGAGTCGAGTCTAGCTAAGTGGGTTCGAGTCAAGCACAGTCTGGCGGTGAAGTGTCGTGTCGAGAAAAGTTGTGGCTAGTCGACTCCAATGGTGATGAGTCATGTCGAGGAAAGTCGAGCGGAGTCGACTGAAGTGTAGTCAAGTTGAAAGTCGCGATTTGTCGTGCTAGTGGCGTCGAACTACGATGAGTCGAGTCGAGTCGATTCATGTTCGGGTCGACCGGGAGTCCAGTCCTTGGAGGTCGAGTCGAGAAGAGTCACGCGATAAAGCGTCGTGTCGAGAAAAGTTGTGTCTAATCGACTCCAATGGTGACGAGTCCCGTAGAGGAAAGATGAGTCGAGTCGACTCATGTTGAGCGCAGTTTAATCGTATTGTCGCGAATCAAGCGAAGTTGAGTGGAGTCGAACCGAGTCTAGTTGCAATTAGTCGAATGGAGTTGAGTCTAGCTGAGTCGGGTCGAGTCAAGCACAGTCAGGCGATGAAGCGTAGTGTCGAGAAAAGTTATGTCTAGTCGACTCGAATGGTGACGAGTCACGCCGAGGAAAGTTAAGCGGAGTCGACCGAAGTGTAGTCAAGTTGAAAGTCGAGCTAAGCACGTTGCGTCCGAACTGCGATGAGTCGAGTCGAGCCGAATTGAGGAATGTTGAGTCGATTCGGGAAAAGTCGAGGCGAGTCATGTCGAGGGCGGTTGAATCGTACCGTCGTGATTCAGGTGAAGTCGAGTGGAGTCGAGTCGAGTTTAGTTGGGATTAGTCGCATCGAGTTGAGTCTAGCTGAGTCAGGTCGAGTCGAGCACAGTCACGTAATGAAGCGTCGTGTCAAGAAAAGTTATGTCTAGTCGATTCTAATGGTGACGAGTCGCGTCGAGGAAAGTTGAGCGGAGTCGACCGTAGTGTAGTCAAGTTGAAAGTCGAACTCCAATGAGTCGTGTCAAGCCGAGTTGGGCGATGTTGATTCGATTCGGGAAAAGTCGGGTCGACTCATGTCAAGTTCGGTTGAATCGTACAGTCGTGAATCAGGGGAAGTCGAGGCGAGTCTAGTTGGGACGAGTCCAATCGAGTCAAGTCCAGCCGTGTCGGGTCGAGTCGAGCAGAGTCAGGCAATGAAGCGTTGTGTCGAGAAAAGTTATGTCTAGTCGACTCCAATTGTGACGAGTCACGTCGAGGAAAGTCGAGCGGAGTCAACCGGAGTGTAGTCAAGTTGAAAGTCGAGCTAAGCACAGTTGCGTCGAACTACGATGAGTCGAGTTGAGCGATGTTGAGTCGTTTCGGGAAAAGTTGAGTCAACTCGTTTCGAGCGCGGTTGAATCGTACCAACGCGAATCAAGCGAAGTCGAGTGGAGTCAAGGTGAGTCTAGTTGGGATTAGTCGAATCATGTCGAGTGTAGCTGAATCGGGTCGAGTAGAGCATAGTCAGACGATGAAGCGCCGTGTTGAGAAAAGTTGTGTCTACTCGACTCCAATGGTGACGCATCACGTCGAGGAAAGTCGAGCGGAGTCGACCGGAATGTAGTCAAGTTAAAAGTCGAGCTAAGCACAGTTGCGTTGAACTGCGATGAGTCGAGTCGAGCTGAGTTGAGCGATGTTGAGTCGATTCGGGAAAAGTCGAGTCGACTCATGTCGAGCGCAGTTTAATCGTATTGTCGCGAATCAAGCGAAGTTGAGTGGAGTCGAGGATGTGTCTAGTTGGGATTAGTCGAATGGAGTTGAGTCTAGCCCAGAGTCGGGTCGAGTCAAGCAGGATCAGGCGATGAAGCGTAGTGTCGAGAAAAGTTATGTCTAGTCGACTCCAATGGTGACGAGTCACGCCGAGGAAAGTTAAGCGGAGTCAACCGAAGTGTAGTCAAGTTGAAAGTTGAGCTAAGCACAGTTGCGTCGAACTGCGATGAGTCGAGTCGAGCCGAATTGAGGAATGTTGAGTCGATTTGGGAAAAGTCGAGGCGAGTCATGTCGAGGGCGGTTGAATCGTACCGTCGTGATTCAGGTGAAGTCGAGTGGAGTCGAGTCGAGTTTAGTTTGGATTAGTCGCATCGAGTTGAGTCTAGCTGAGTCAGGTCGAGTCGAGAGAATCGATTAGGTGATATAGCGTCGTGTCGAAAAAGGTGTTTAAGTCGACTCAATGGTGACAGAGTCACGTGAGGAAAGTGGAGCGGAGTCGACTGTAGTGTAGTCAAGTTGAAAGTCGAGCTAAGCACAGTTGCGTCGAACTGCGATGAGTCGAGTCGGGCCGAATTGAGGAATGTTGAGTCGATTCGGGAAAAGTCGAGGCGAGTCATGTCGAGGGCGGTTGAATCGTACCGTCGTGGATCAGGTGAAGTCGAGTGGAGTCGAGTCGAGTTTAGTTGGGATTAGTCCAATTGAGTTGAGTCTAGCTGAGTCAGGTCGAGTCGAGCACAGTTAGGTGATATAGCATCGTGTCGAAAAAAGGTTTGTCTAGTCGACTCCAATGGTGACAAGTCACGCCGAGGAAAGTTGAGCGGAGTCGACCGTAGTGTAGTCAAGTTGAAAGTCGAGCTAAGCACAGTTGCGTCGAACTGCGATGAGTCGAGTCGAGCCGAGGTGAGCGATGTTAAGTCGATTCGGGAAAAGTCGAGTCGACTGATGTCGAGCGCGGTTGAATCGTACCGTCGCGAATCAAGCCAAGTCTAGTGGAGTCGAGCCGAGTCTAGTTGGGATTAGTCGAATCGAGTCGAGTGTAGCTGGGTCGGGTCGAGTCGAGCACAGTCAAGCGATGAAGCGTCATGTCGAGAAAAGTTGTGTCTAGTCGACTCTAATGGTGACGAGTCACGTCGAGAAACTCGAGGAGTCGACCAGTTGAGTATAGTCAAGTCGAAAGTCGAGCTAAACATAGTTGCGTCGAACTGCGATGAGTCGAGGTGAGCCAAGTTGAGGGATATTAAGTCAATTCGGGAAAATTTGGGTGAGTCTCTCATGTTGAAGCGCGGTCAAATCGACGAAGTCAATGGAGTCGAGTGGAGTCGAGCCAAGTATTCTTGGGATTAGTCGAATCGAGTCGAGTCGATTGGAGTCGGGTCGAGTCGAGCAGTCAAAGCGATGAAGCGTCGTGTCGAGAAAAGTTGTGTCCAGTTAACTCCGAGGGTGACGAGTCAGGTTGACCAAAGTCGAGCGGAGATGACCGGAGTGTATTCAAGTTGAAAGTCCAGCTGAGGCGAATCTTTGCGCCAAACTCCAATGAGTCGAAGTCTAGTCCCAGTTGAGCGAAGTTGGTCGATTCGGAAAATCGATCAAGCGATGGGCGTCCTATCGAAAAAGTTTTGTCTAGAATCAACTCCAATGGTGACGAGTCACGCGAGGAAAGTCGAGCGAATCGAGTCGAAGTGTAGTCATGTTGAAAGTCGAGCCGTCGCGAGTGGCATCGAACTACGATGAGTCAAGTCGAGGTCCAGCCATGTCGAGGCCGAGTGAGAAGAGTCAGCGATGAAAGCGTCGTGTCGAAACTTGTGTCTAGTCGACTCCAATGGTGACAAGTCACGATTCTGGAAAGTTGAGTCGAGTTGATTGCCGAGTCATTGAGTCAAGTTGAAAGTCAAGCGAGCGAGTCGAGTGGAACTCAATGAGTCGAGTCGAGTCGAGTTGAGCGATGTCGAATCGAGTTGAGGAAAGTCGAGAGACGAGCGAGAAGGCAATCAAGCGTCGTGTCGAGAAAAGTTGTGTCTAGTCGACTCCAATGGTGACGAGTCACGTCGAGGAAAGTCGGCAAAGTCGACCGGGAGTGTAGTCAAGTTGAACGTCGAGCAAAGCACAGTTGCGTCGAACTGCGATGAGTCGAGACGAGCCGAGTTGAGCGAAGTTGAGTCGATTCGGAAAAGTGAGGTCCCGACTCATTTCGAGCGCGGTTGAATCGCACCATCGCGAATCAAGCGAAGTCGAGTGGAGTCGAATGGGAGTCTAGTTGGGATTAGTCGAGTTGATCGTCCATCGAGAGTCGAGCACGAGAGTTTGGCGATGAAGCGTCGTGTCGAGAAAAGTAGTGTCTAGTCGACTCCAATGGTGACGAGTCACGTCGAGGAAAGTTCAAGCGGAGTCGACGGGTGTAGTCAAGTTAAAAGTCGAGCTGAGCAGAGTTGCGTGCAAGTGCGATGAGTCGAGTCGAGCCGAGTTGAGCCATGTTGAGTCGATTCCGGAAAAGTCGAGTCGACTCATGTCGATCGCGGTTTAATCGTACCGTCGCTAATCAAGCGAAGTCGAGTAGAGTCGAGGCGAGTCTAGTTGGGATTAGTCGAATCGAGTCGAGTCTAGCTGAGTCAGGTCGAGTCAAGCACAATCAGGCGATGAAGCGCCGTGTCGAGAAAAGTTGTGTCTAGTCGAATCCAATGGTGACGAGTCACGTCGAGGAAATTTTAGCGGAGTAGACTGGAGTGTAGTCAAGTTGAAAGTCGAGCTGAGTAGAGTTGCGTGGATTTGCGATGAGTCAACTCCTGCCGAGGTGAGCGATGTTGAGTTGATTCGGGAAAAGTCGAGTCGACTCATGTCGATCGCGGTTTAATCGTACCGTCGCTAATCAAGCGAAGTCGAGTAGAGTCAAGGTGAGTCTAGTTGCGATTAGTCGAATCGAGTTGAGTCTAGCTGAGTCAGGTCGAGCAGAGCACTGTCAGGTGACGAAGCGTCGTGTCGAGAAATGTTGTGTCTAGTCAACTCCAACGGTGATGAGTCATATCGAGCAAAGTTGAGCGGAGTCGACAGGAGTGTAGTCAAGTTGAAAGTCAAGCTAAGCATAGTTGCTTCGACTGCGATGAGTCTAGTCGAGCCGAGTTGAGTGATGTTGAGTCGATTTGGGAAAAGTCGAGTCTACTCATGTCGAGCGCAGTTGAATTGTGCCTTCGCTAGTCAAGTGAACTCGAGTGGAGTCGAGGCGAGTCTAGTTGGGATGAGTCGAATCGAGTCGAGTGCATCTGAGTCGGGTCGAGTCGAGCAGAGTCACGCGATGAGGCGTTGTGTCGAGAAAAGTTGTGTCTAATTGACTCCAATGGTGACGAGTCACGTCGAGGAAGGTCGAGCGGAGTCGACCGGAGTGTGGTCATGTTGAAAGTCGAGCTATGCAGAGTGGCGTCGACTTACGATGACTCGAGTTGAGTCCAGCCATGTTGGGGCGAGTCGAGAAGAGTCATGCGATGAAGCGTCGTGTCGAGAAAAGTTGTGTCTAGACGACTTCAATGGTGACGACTCACGTCGAGCGGAGTCGACCGGAGTGTAGTCAAGTTGAAAGTCGAGCAAAGCACAGTTGCGTCGAACTGCGATGAGTCGAGACGAGCCGAGTTGAGCGATGTAAAGTCGATTCGGAAAAGTTGAGTCGACTCATTTCGAGCGCGGTTGATTCGTACCATCGCGAATCAAGCGAAGTCGAGTGGAGTCGAGCCAAGTCTAGTTGGGATTAGTCGAATCGAATCGAGTCGAGCACAGTTTGGCGATGAAGCGTCGTGTCGAGAAAAGTAGTGTCTAGTCGACTCCAATGGTGACGAGTCACGTCGTGGAAATTTTAGCGGAGTCGACCGGAGTGTAGTCATGTTAAGAGTCGAGCTGAGCAGAGTTGCGTGGAAGTGCGATGAGTCGAGTCGAGCCGAGTTGAGCCATGTTGAGTCCATTCCGGAAAAGTCGAGTCGACTCATGTCGATCGCGGTTTAATCGTACCGTCCCTAATCAAGCGAAGTCGAGTAGAGTCGAGGCGAGTCTAGTTGGGATTAGTCGAATCGAGTCGAGTCTAGCTGAGTCGGGTCGAGTCGAGCACAATCAGGCGATGAAGCGTCGTGTCGAGAAAAGTTGTCTAGTCGAATCCAATGGTGACGAGTCACGTCGAGGAAATTTCAAGCGGAGTAGCGGGTGTAGTCAAGTTGAAAGTCGAGTGACAGAGTTGCGTGGATTTTGCGATGAGTCAACTCGAGGGAGTTGAGCGATGTTGAGTCGGTCGGGAAAAGTCGAGTCGACTCATGTCGATCGCGGTTTTGAATCGTACCGTCGCTAATCAAGCGAAGTCGAGTAGAGTCGAGGTGAGTCTAGTTGCGATTAGTCGAATCGAGTCGAGTCTAGCTGAGTCAGGTCGAGCAGAGCACTGTCAGGTGACGAAGCGTCGTGTCGAGAAATGTTGTGTCTAGTCAACTCCAACGGTGATGAGTCACATCGAGCAAAGTTGAGCGGAGTCGACAGGAGTGTAGTCAAGTTGAAAGTCAAGCTAAGCATAGTTGCTTCGACTACGATGAGTCTAGTCGAGCCGAGTTGAGTGATGTTGAGTCGATTTGGGAAAAGTCGAGTCTACTCGTATCGGCCTTGATTGAATGTGCCTTCGCTAGTCAAGTGAACTCGAGTGGAGTCGAGGCGAGTCTAGTTGGGATGAGTCGAATCGAGTCGAGTGCATCGAGTCGGTCGGGTCGAGTCGACGAGTCACGCGATGAGCGTTGTGTCGAGAAAAGTTGTGTCTAATTGACTCCAATGGTGACGAGTCACGTCGAGGAAGGTCGAGCGGAGTCGACCGGAGTGTGGTCATGTTGAAAGTCGAGCCGAGTTGAGCGAGTCGTTATGTCGATTCGAAAAAGTGGCGTCGATGGTTGAATCGTACGATGACTCGAGTTGAGTCCAGCCATGTTCGAATCGGCGAGTCGAGAAGAGTCATGCGATGAAGCGTCGTGTCGAAAAGTTGTGTCTAGTCGACTTCAATGGTGACGACTCGAGGAAACGTCGAGCCGAGTCGACCGGAGTGTAGTCAAGTTGAAGGTCGAGCAAAGCACGGTTGCGTCGAGCTGATGAGTCGAGCGAGCCGAGTTGAGCGATGTAAAGTCGATTCGGAAAAGTTGAGTCGACTCATTTCGAGCGCGGTTGATTCGTACCATCGCGAATCAAGCGAAGTCGAGTGGAGTCGAGCCAAGTCTAGTTGGGATTAGTCGAATCGAATCGAGTCGAGCACAGTTTGGCGATGAAGCGTCGTGTCGAGAAAAGTAGTGTCTAGTCGACTCCAATGGTGACGAGTCACGTCGAGAAATTTTAGCGGAGTCGACCGGAGTGTAGTCATGTTAAGAGTCGAGCTGAGCAGAGTTGCGTGGAAGTGCGATGAGTCGAGTTGAGCCGAGTTGAGCCATGTTGAGTCCATTCGGAAAAGTCGAGTCGACTCATGTCGAGCGGTTTGAATCGTGCCCTCCTAATCAAGCGAAGTCGAGTGGAGTCGAGCGAGTCTAGTTGGGATTAGTCGAATCGAGTCGAGTCTAGCCGAGTGGGTGAGTCGAGCACAATCAGGCGATGAAGCGTCGTGTCGAGAAAAGTTGTCTAGTCGAATCCAATGGTGACGAGTCACGTCGAGGAAATTTTAGCGGAGTAGACTGGAGTGTAGTCAAGTTGAAAGTCGAGCTGAGTAGAGTTGCGTGGATTTGCGATGAGTCAACTCCAGCCGAGTTGAGCGATGTTGAGTCGATTCGGGAAAAGTCGAGTCGACTCATGTCGATCGCGGTTTAATCGTACCGTCGCTAATCAAGCGAAGTCGAGTAGAGTCGAGGTGAGTCTAGTTGCGATTAGTCGAATCGAGTCGAGTCTAGCTGAGTCAGGTCGAGCAGAGCACTGTCAGGTGACGAAGCGTCGTGTCGAGAAATGTTGTGTCTAGTCAACTCCAACGGTGATGAGTCACATCGAGCAAAGTTGAGCGGAGTCGACAGGAGTGTAGTCAAGTTGAAAGTCAAGCTAAGCATAGTTGCTTCGACTACGATGAGTCTAGTCGAGCTGAGTTGAGTGATGTTGAGTCGATTTGGGAAAAGTCGAGTCTACTCATGTCGAGCGCAGTTGAATTGTGCCTTCGCTAGTCAAGTGAACTCGAGTGGAGTCGAGGCGAGTCTAGTTGGGATGAGTCGAATCGAGTCGAGTGCATCTGAGTCGGGTCGAGTCGAGCAGAGTCACGCGATGAGGCGTTGTGTCGAGAAAAGTTGTGTCTAATTGACTCCAATGGTGACGAGTCACGTCGAGGAAGGTCGAGCGGAGTCGACCGGAGTGTGGTCATGTTGAAAGTCGAGCTTTGCAGAGTGGCGTCGACTTACGATGACTCGGGTTGAGTCCAGCCATGTTGGGGCGAGTCGAGAAGAGTCATGCGATGAAGCGTCGTGTCGAGAAAAGTTATATCTAGTCGACTCCAATTGTGATGACTAACGTCGAGGAAAGTCGACCGGAGTGTAGTCAAGTTGAAAGTCGACCTGAGCAGAGTTGCGTGGAACTTCAATGAGTCGAGTTGAGCCGAGTTGAGCGATGTTGAGTCGATTTGGGAAAAGTCGAGTCGAGCACAGTCAGACGATGAAGCGTCATGTCGAGAAAAGTTATGTCTAGCCGACTCCAATTGTGACGACTGACGTTGAGGAAAGTCGAGCGGAGTCGACCGGAGTGTAGTCAAGTTGAAAGTCAAGCTAAGCAGAGTTGCGTGGAACTACGATGAGTCGATCCGAGCCGAGTTGAGCGATGTTGAGTCGATTCGGGAAAAGTCGAGTCGACTCATGTCAATCGCGGTTTAATCGTACCATCGCTAATCAAGCGAAGTCGTGTAGAGTTGAGGCGAGTCTAGTTGGGATTAGTCGAATCGAGTCGAGTTTAGCTGAGTCGGGTCGAGTCGAGCAGAGTCAGACGATGAAGCGTCATGTCGAGAGAAGTTGTGTCTAGACGACTCCAATGGTGATGAGTCACGTCGAGGAAAGTTTAGCGGAGTCGACTGGAGTGTAGTCAAGTTGAAAGTCAAGCTAAGCAAAGTTGCGTGGAACTGCGATGAGTCGATTCGAGTCGAGTTGAGCGATGTTGAGTCGATTCGGGAAAAGTCGAGTCGACTCATGTCAATCGCGGTTTAATCGTACTGTCGCTAATCAAGCGAAGTCGAGTAGTGTCGAGGCGAGTCTAGTTGGGATTAGTCGAATCGAGTCGAGTCTAGCTGAGTCTGGTCGAGTCGAGCAAAGTCACGCGATGAAGCGTCGTGTTGAGAAAAGTTATGTCTAGTCGACTCCAACGGTGACGAGTCACGTCGAGGAAAGTCGCACGGAGTGCAGTCAAGTTGAAAGTGGAGCTGAGTAGCAGAGTGGCGTCGAACTACGATTAGTCGAGTCAAGTCTAGTTGGGCGAAGTTGAGTCGATTCGGGAAAAGTCGAGTCGACTCATGTCGAGCGAAGTTGAATCGTGTCGTGGCGTATCAAGCAAAGTTGAGTGGAGTCGAGGCGAGTCTCGTTGGGATGAGTCAAGCCGACTTGAGTCCAGTCCAGCCGAGTCGGGTCGTGTCGAGAAAAGTTGTGTCTAGTCGACTATAATGGTGATGAGTCACGTCGAGGAAAGTCGAGCGGAGTCGACCAGAGTGTAGTCAAGTTGAAAGTCGAGCTGAGCAGAGTTGCGTGGAACTGCGATGAGTCGAGTCGAGCCGAGTTGAGCGATGTTTAGTCGATTTGGGAAAAGTCGAGTCGACTCATGTCGAGTGCAGCTGAATCGTTCGTTGCGAATAAAGTGAGCTCGAGTGGAGTCGAGGCGATTCTAGTTGGGATGAGTCGAATCGAGTCGAGTCCAGCCGAGTCAGGTCGAGTCGAGCAGAGTCTGGCAATGAAACATTGTGTAGAGAAAAGTTGTGTCTAGTTGACTCCAATGGTGACGAGTCACGTCGACCAAAGTCGATTGAAAGTCGAATTTCTTGGAGTGTTGATTAGAGTTGAAGTTGAGTCGATTCGGGTGGTGTCAAGCGAATGCCGAGTCGAGAGTCGAGTCCAATCCAGCTGTGTTGAGTCGAGTTGAGCAGAGTCAGGCGATGAAGCGTCCTGTCAAGAAAATTTTTGTCTAGTCGACTCCAATGGTGACGAGTCACGCCCAGGAAAGTTTAGCGAAGTCGACCGGAGTGTGTTCAAGTTGAAAGTCGAGCTGAGTAGAGTTGCGCGAAACTGTGATGAGTCGAGTCGAGCCGAGTTGAGCGATCTTGAGTGGATTCGGGAAAAGTCGAGTCGACTCATGTCGATCGCAGTTGAATCGTACCATCACGAATCAAGCAATGTCGAGTGGAGTCGAGCCAAGTCTAGTTGGGATTAGTCGAGTCTAGCCGAGTCGGGTCGAGTTGAGCAGAGTCAGGCGATGAAGCTTCCTGTCGAGAAAAGTTTTGTCTACTCGACTCCAATGGTGACGAGTCACGTCGAGGAAAGACGAGAGGAGTCGACCGGAGTGTAGTCAAGTTGAACGTCGTGGTAAGCACAGTTGCATCGAACTGGATGAAGTCGAGTCGAGTCGAGTTGAGCGATGTTGAGTCCATTCGGGAAAAGACGAGTCGATTCATGTCGAGCGCGGTTGAATCGTACCGTCGCGAATCAAATGAAGTCGAGTGGAGTCAAGGCGAGTCTAGCTGAGTCGGGTCGAGTCGACCACAGTCAGGCGATGAAGCGTCATGTCGAGAAAAGTTATGTCTAGCCGACTCCAATTGTGACGACTGACGTTGAGGAAAGTCGAGCGGAGTCGACCGGAGTGTAGTCAAGTTGAAAGTCAAGCTAAGCAGAGTTGCGTGGAACTGCGATGAGTCGATCCGAGCTGAGTTGAGCGATGTTGAGTCGATTCGGGAAAAGTCGAGTCGACTCATGTCAATCGCGGTTTAATCGTACCATCGCTAATCAAGCGAAGTCGTGTACAGTTGAGGCGAGTCTAGTTGGGATTAGTCGAATCGAGTCGAGTCTAGCTGAGTCGGGTCGAGTCGAGCACAGTTAGACGATGAAGCGTCATGTCGAGAAAAGTTATGTCTAGTCGACTCCAATGGTGATGAGTCACGTCGAGGAAAGTCGAGCGGAGTCGACCGGAGTGTAGTCAAGTTGAAAGTCGAGCTAAGCAGAGTTGCTTGGAACTTCAATGAGTTAAGTCGAGCCGAGTTGAGCGATGTTGAGTCGATTCGGGAAAAGTCGAGATGAGCAGAGTCAGGAGATGAAGCATCATGTGAAGTTGTGTCTAGCGACTCAATGGTTCAGCCACGTCAAGGAAATGGAGTCGGGAGTGTAGTCAAGTTGAAAGTCGGGATGAGAGTTGCGTGGAACTTCAATGAGTCGAGTCGAGCCGACCAGCGATGTTGAGTCGGTCGGGAAAAGTCGAGTCAAGCGATGAAGCGTCGTGTCGAGAAAAGTTGTGTCTAGTCGACTCCAATGGTGACGAGTCACGTCGAGGAAAGTCGAGCGGAGTCGACCGAAGTGTAGTCAAGTTGAAAGTCGAGCAAAGCAGAGTTGCGTCGAACTGCGATGAGTCGAGTCGAGCCGAGTTGGCGAAGTTAAAGTCGATTCGGAAAAGTTGAGTCGACTCATTTGACCACGGTTGATTCGTACCATCGCGAATCAAGCGAAGTCGAGTGAGTCGGCCAAGTCTAGTTGACGTCGAGTCGAATCGAGCGGATCGAGTCGAGCAAAGTTTAGCGATGAAGCGTCGTGTCGAGAAAAGTAGTGTCTAGTCGACTCCAATGGTGACGAGTCACGTCGAGGAAAGTTGAGCGGAGTCGACCGGAGTGTAGTCAAGTTAAAAGTCGAGCTGAGCAGAGTTGCGTGGAAGTGCGATGAGTCGATTCGAGCCGAGTTGAGCCATGTTGAGTCGATTCGGAAAAGTCGAGTCGACTCATGTCGATCATTGAATCATGTGCCGTCCCTAATCAAGCGAAGTCGAGTAGAGTCGAGGCGAGTCTAGTTGGGATGAGTCGAATCGAGTCGAGTCTAGCTGAGTCGGGTCGAGTCGAGCACAATCAGGCGATGAAGCGTCGTGTCGAGAAAAGTTGTGTCTAGTCGAATCCAATGGTGACGAGTCACGTCGAGGAAATTTTAGCGGAGTAGACTGGAGTGTAGTCAAGTTGAAAGTCGAGCTGAGTAGAGTTGCGTGGATTTGCGATGAGTCAACTCCAGCCGAGTTGAGCGATGTTGAGTCGATTCGGGAAAAGTCGAGTCGACTCATGTCGATCGCGGTTTAATCGTATTCCGCTAATCAAGCGAAGTCGAGTGGTAGAGTCGAGGCGAGTCGAGTTGGGATTAGTCGATCGAGTCGAGTCTAGCCGAGTCGGGTCGAGTCGAGCGGTGAGTCGGGTGACGAAGCGTCGTGTCGAGAAATGTTGTGTCTAGTCAACTCAATGGTGATGAGTCACATCGAGCAAAGTTGAGCGGAGTCGACAGGAGTGTAGTCAAGTTGAAAGTCAAGCTAAGCATAGTTGCTTCGACTGCGATGAGTCTAGTCGAGCCGAGTTGAGTGATGTTGAGTCGATTTGGGAAAAGTCGAGTCTACTCATGTCGAGCGCAGTTGAATTGTGCCTTCGCTAGTCAGTGAACTCGAGTGGAGTCGAGGCGAGTCTAGTTGGGATGAGTCGAATCGAGTTGAGTCCAGCCGAGTCGGGTCGAGTCGCGAGTCACGCGATGAGCGTCGTGTCGAGAAAAGTTGTGTCTAATTGACTCCAATGGTGACGAGTCACGTCGAGGAAGGTCGAGCGGAGTCGACC
Source organism: Canavalia ensiformis (assembly GCA_026541065.1). Classification (NCBI taxonomy): domain Eukaryota; kingdom Viridiplantae; phylum Streptophyta; class Magnoliopsida; order Fabales; family Fabaceae; genus Canavalia; species Canavalia ensiformis. The sequence continues at coordinate 47,517 of JAMKYM010000441.1, forward strand.
GGAGTGTGGTCATGTTGAAAGTCGAGCTATGCAGAGTGGCGTCGACCCGCGATGAGTCGAGTTCGAGTCGACCATGTTGGGGCGAGTCGAGTTGAGTCATGCGATGAAAGCGTCGTGTCGAGAAAAGTGGTGTCGAGCGCTTAGCACTTGACTCCAATGGTGGTGAATCAAGTCAAGCGGAGTCGAGTCGGAAGGAGTGTAGTCAAGTTGAAAGTCGAATAAGTCGAGTTCGTCGAACTGCGATGAGTCGAGTCGAGCCGAGTTGAATGATGATTAAGTCGATGTCGAAAAGTCAAGTCGACTCATTTCGAGCTGGTTGAACGAGTCATCGCGAATCAATCAAAAGTTGAGTGGAGTCGAGTCGAGTGTAGTTGGGATTGAGTCGAGTTGAGTCGAGTCAAGTTGAGTCGGGTCGAGTCGAAGCAGTTCCCGTTGAGTCGATTGAAGCGTCAAGTCGAGAAAAGTCGACGCGTTGATGAATCAAGTTGAAAGTCAAGCGAGTTCAGTGGAACTTCGAGTCGAGTTGAGTTGGGATTGAGTCGAATGTTCAGTCGATTTGGGAAAAGTCGAGTCGAGCACGAGTCGAGCGATGAAGCGTCATGTCGAGAAAAGTTGTGTCTAGTCGACTCAATGGTGACGAGTCACGTCGAGAAAGTCAAGGGGAGTCGACGAGTGTAGTCAAGTTGAAAGTCAAGCTAGCGAGTTGCGTGAACCTGCGATGAGTCGATCGAGCCGAGTTGAGCGATGTTGAGTCGATTCGGAAAAGTCGAGTCGACTCGTGTCGAGCGCAGTTTGAATCGTGCCATCGCTAATCAAGCGAAGTCGAGAGTTGAGGCGAGTCTAGTTGGGATTAGTAGAATCGAGTCGAGTCTAGCTGAGTCGGGTCGAGTCGAGCAGAGTCAGATGATGAAGCGTCAAGTCGAGAAAAGTTGTGTCTAGACGACTCTAATGGTGATGAGTCACGTCGAGGAAAGTTTAGCGGAGTCGACTGGAGTGTAGTCAAGTTGAAACTCAAGCTAAGCAGAGTTGCGTGGAACTGCGATGAGTCGATTCAAGCCGAATTGAGCGAAGTTAAGTCGCTTCGGAAAAGTAGAGTAGACTCATTTCGAGCGCGGTTGAATCGTACCGTCGCGAATCAAGCAAAGTAGAGTGGAGTCGAGTCGAGTCTAGTTGGATTAGTCGAATCGAGTCGAGTCTAGCTGAGTCGGGTTGAGTCGAGCACAGTCAGACGATGAAGCGTCATGTCGAGAAAAGTTATGTCTAGTCGACTCCAATTGTGACGACTGACGTTAAGGAAAGTCGAGCGGAGTCGACCAGAGTGTAGTCAAGTTGAAAGTCGAGCTAAGCAGAGTTGCTTGGAACTTCAATGAGTTAAGTCGAGCCGAGTTGAGCGATGTTGAGTCGATTCGGGAAAAGTCGAGTGGAGCAGAGTCAGGCGATGAAGCGTCATGTCGAGAGAAGTTGTGTCTAGACAACTCCAATGGTTACGAGCCACGTCAAGGAAAGTTTAGCTGAGTCGACTGGAGTGTAGTCAAGTTGAAAGTCGAGCTGAGCAGAGTTGCGTGGAACTTCAATGAGTCGAGTCGAGCCGAGTTGAGCGATGTTGAGTCGATTCGGGAAAAGTCGAGTCGAGCAGAGTCACGCGCTGAAGCGTCATGTCGAGAAAAGTTGTGTCTAGACGACTCCAATGGTGACGAGTCACGTCAAGGAAAGTCGAGCGGAGTCGACCGGAGTGCAGTCAAGATGAACGTCGAGCTAAACATAGTTGCGTCGAACTGGGATGAGTCGAGTCGAGTCGAGTTGAGCGATGTTGAGTCGTATCGTCGCGAATCAAGGTGAGTCTAGTTGGGATTAGTCGAATCGAGTCGAGTCTAGCGGAGTTGGGTCGAGTAGAGCGCTGTCAGGTGATGAAGCGTCGTGTCGAGAAATGTTGTGTCTAGAGAACTCCAATGGTGACGAGTCACGTCGAGGGAATTTAAGCAGAGTCGACCGGAGTGTAGTCAAGTTGAAAGTCGACCTGAGCAAAGTTGCGTGGAACTGCGATGAGTCGAGTCGAGCCGAGTTGAGCGATGTTTAGTCGATTTGGGAAAAGTCGAGTCGACTCATGTCGATCGCGGTTTAATCGTACCGTCGCTAATCAAGCGAAGTCGAGTAGAGTCGAGGTGAGTCTAGTTGGGATTAGTCGAATCGAGTCGAATCTAGCTGAGTCGGGTCGAGTCGAGCACAGTCAAGCGATGAAGTGTCATGTCGAGAAAAGTTGTGTCTAGTTGACTCCAATGGTGACGAGTCACGTCGAGGAAGGTTGAGCGGAGTCGTCCGAAGTGTAGTCATGTTGAAAGCAAGCTGAGCAGAGTTGTGTCGGACTGCGATGAGTCTAGTCGAGCCGAGTTGAGTGATGTTGAGTCTATTTTGGAAAAGTCGAGTCTACTCATGTCGAGCGCAGTTGAATCGTGTCGTCGCTAGTCAAGTGAACTCGAGTGGAGTCGAGGCGAGTCTAGTTGGGATGAGTCAAATCGAGTCGAGTGCATCAGAGTTGGGTCGAGTCGAGCAGAGTCAGGCTATGAAGTGTTGTGTCAAGAAAATTTGTGTCTAATCGACTCCAATGGTGACGAGTCACGTCAAGGAAGGTCGAGCGAAGTTCACCGGAGTGTGGTCAAGTTGAAAGTTGAGCTAAGCAGAGTTGCGTCAAACTTCGATGAGTCGAGTCGAGCCGAGTTGAGCGATGTTGAGTCGATTCGGGAAAAGTCGAGTCGACCCATGTCGAGCGCAGTTGAATCATACCGTCGCGAGTCAAGCGAAGTCGAGTGGAGTCGAGGCGAGTCTAGTTGGGATTAGTCGAATCGAGTCGAGTCTAGCGGAGTTGGGTCGAGTAGAGCACTGTCAGGTGATGAAGAGTCGTGTCGAGAAATGTTGTGTCTAGTGAACTCCAATTGTGACGAGTCACGTCGAGGAAAGTTGAGCGGAGTCGACCGGAGTGTAGTCAAGTTGAAAGTCGAGCTAAGCATAGTTGCGTCGAACTACGATGAGTCGAGTCGAGCAGAGTTGAGCGATGTTGAGTTAATTTGGGAAAAGTCGTGTCGACTCATGTCGAGTGCGGTTGAATCGTACCGTCGCGAATCAAGCGAAGTCGAGGCAAGTCTAGTTGGGATTAGTCGAATCGAGTTGAGTCTAGCTGAGTCGGGTCGAGTCGTGCACAGTCAGGCGATGAAGCATCGCGTAGAGAAAAGTTGTGTCTAGTCGACTCCAATGGTGACGAGTCACGTTGAGGAAAGTCGATCGGAGTATAGTCAAGTTGAAAGTCGAGCTAAACAGAGTGGTGTCAAACTGCGATGAGTCGAGTCAAGCCGAGTTGAGTCGATTCGGGAAAAGTCCAGTTGACTCATGACGAGCGCAGTTGAATCTTACCGTCACGAATCAACCGAAGTCGATGGAGTCGAGGCGAGTCTAGTTGTGATTAGTTGAACCGAGTCGAGTCTAGCTGAGTCGGGTCGAGGGAAGCACAGTCAGGTGATAAAGCATCGTGTCGAGAAAAGTTGTGTCTAGTCGACTCCAATGGTGACAAGTCACGTCGAGGAAAGTTGAGCGGAGTCGGCCGGAGTGTAGTCAAGTTGAAAGTCGAGCTAAGCATAGTTGCGTCGAACTACGATGAGTCAAGTCGAGCCGAGTTGAGCGATGTTGAGTTGATTTGGGAAAAGTCGTGTCGACTCATGTCGAGTGCGGTTGAATCGTACCGCCGCGAATCAAGCAGGGTCGAGGCAAGTCTAGTTTGGATTAGTCGAATCGAGTTGAGTCTAGCTGAGTCGGGTCGAGTCGTGCACATTCAGGCGATGAAGCATCGTGTCGAGAAAAGTTGTGTCTAGTCGAATCCAATGGTGACGAGTCATATCGAGGAAAGTCGAGCGGAGTCGAGTGGAGTATAGTCAAGTTGAAAGTAGAGCTAAGCAGAGTTGCGTCAAACTGCGATGAGTCGAGTCGGGCCGAGTTGAGCGATTTTGAGTCAATTCGGGAAAAGTCGAGTCGACTCATGTCGAGCGCAATTGAATCGTACTGTCGCGAATCAAGCGAAGTCGAGTGGAGGCGAGGCGAATCGAGTTGGGATTAGTCGAATCGAGTTAAGTCTAGCTGAGTCAGGTCGAGTCGAGCACAGGTAGGTGATAAAGCGATGTGTCGAGAAAAGTTGTCTCTAGTTGACTCCAATGGTAACTAGTCACGTCGAGGAAAATTGATCGGGTTCAACCGGAGTGTAGTCAAGTTAAAAGTAGAGCTGAGCAGAGTTGCGTTGAACTGTGATGAGTCGAGTCTAGCCGAGTTGAGCGATGTTTAGTCGATTTGGGAAAAGTCGAGTCGACTCATGTCGAGTGAAGTTGAATCGTGCTGTCGCGAATCAAGTGAACTCGAGTGGAGTCGAGGCGATTCTAGTTGGGATGAGTCGAATCGAGTGCAGTCCAGCCGAGTCGGTTCGAGTCGAGTAGAGTTAGGCGATGAAGCGTTGTGTCGAGAAAAGTTGTGTCTAGTTGATTCCAATGGTGACGAGCCACGTCGAGCGGAGTTGATTGGAGTGTAATCAAGTTTAAAGTCGAGCTAAGCAGAGTGGCGTCGAACTGCTGAGTCAAGTCGAGTGGAGTTGAGTCGAGCCGAGTGAGTTCGGAGTGAGTTGAGTAGATTCAAGTCGGATGGAAGCGTTGTGTCGAGAAAATATTGTCTACTCGACTCCAATGGTAACGAGTCATGTCGAGGAAGGTCGAGAAGAGTCGACCGGAGTGTAGTCAAGTTGAAAGTAGAGCAAAGAACAGTCGTGTGTTGCGTCGAACTGCGATGAGTCGAGTCGAACCGAGTTGAGCGATGTTGAGCCGATTCGGGAAAAGTCGAGTCGACTCATGTCGAGCGCACGTTGAATCGTGCCGTTGCGAATCAAGCGAAGTTCGAGTGGAGTTGAGGCGAGTCTTGTTGGGATTAGTCGAATCGAGTCGAGTTGCTTAGAGTCATGTCATGAATCGTCGTATCGAGAAAAGTTGTGTCTAGTCGACTCCAATGGTGACGAGTCACGTTAAGGAAAGTCGAGCGGAGTCGACCGGCAGAGTAGTGAGTTGAAAGTCGAGGTGAGTGCGTTAAAGTCGATGAGTCGAGTTGAGCGAAGTTGAGTCGATTCGGAAAGTCGAGTCGACTCATGTCGAGGTTGTCGATCCGGTGTGAATCAAGAAAAGAGTCGAGTCGAGGCGAGTCTAGTTGGGATTAGTCGAGTCGAATCGAGCCGAGGCGAGTCTTGTTCGGAAAATTAGTCTAGTCGACTCGAGTCGACGAGTCATGTCGATGAAAGTCATATCGAGAAAATTGTGTCTAGTCGTTGAAAGTCAAGGTGACAGAGTTGCGCCCGAAGTCACGTCGAGTCGAGCGGAGTTGAGGGAAGTGTAGTCAAGTTGAAAAGTCGAGGCCATGTCGAGCGCACGTTGAATCGTGCCGTCGCGAATCCAGGGAACTCGAGCGGAGTCGAGGCGAGTCTAGTTGGGATGAGTCGAATCGAGTCCAGTCTAGTCGAGTCGAGCACAGTCAGGCGATGAAGCGTTGTCTCGAGAAAAGTTCTCTCTAGTCAACTACAATGTTGACGATTCACGTCGAGGAAAGTCGACCGGAGTCGACCGGAGTGTAGTCAAGTTGAAAGTCGAGCTAAGCAGAGTTGCGTCGAACTGCGATGAGTCGAGTTGAGCAATGTTGAGTTGATTCGGAAAAAGTCGAGTCGACTCATATCGAGCACAGTTGAATCCTACCGTCGCGAATCAAGCGAAGTCGAGTGGAGTCGAGGCGAGTCTAGTTGGGATGAGTCGAATCGAGTCGAGTCCAGCCGAGTCGGGTCAAGTCGAGCAGAGTAAGGCAACGAAGCGTTGTGTCGAGAAAAGATGTGTGTAGTCGACTCCAATGGTGACGAGTCACGTCGAGGAATGTCGAGCGGAGTCGACAGAGTGTAGTCAAATTGAAAGTCGAGCTCAGCAGAGTTGCGTCGAACTATGATGAGTCGAGTCGAGCCGAGTTGAGGAAAGTTGAGTCGATTCGGGAAAAGTCGAGTCGACTCATTTCGAGCGCAATTGAATCGTGCCGTCGTGAATCAAGCGAACTCGAGCGGAGTCGAGGCGAGTCTAGTTGGGATGAGTCGAATCGAGTCGAGTCCAGCCGAGTCGGGTCGAGTCGAGCAGAGTCAGGCGATGAAGCGTTGTGTCGAGAAAAGTTGTCTCTAGTCGACTACAATGTTGACGATTCACGTTGAGGAAAGTCGAGCGGAGTCGACCGGAGTGTAGTCAAGTTGAAAGTCGAGCTAAGCAGAGTTGCGTCGAACTGCGATGAGTCGAGTTGAGCCGAGTTGAGCAATGTTGAGTTGATTCGGAAAAAGTCGAGTCGACTCATATCGAGCACAGTTGAATCCTACCGTCGCGAATCAAGCGAAGTCGAGTGGAGTCGAGGCGAGTCTAGTTGGGATGAGTCGAATCGAGTCATGTCCAGCCGAGTCGGGTCAAGTCGAGCAGAGTAAGGCAACGAAGCGTTGTGTCGAGAAAAGATGTGTGTAGTCGACTCCTAATGGTGATGAGTCACGTCGAGGAAATCGAGTCGAGCAAGGAGTCGAGCTTCAAGTGTAGTCAAATTGAAAGTCCAGCCGAGAGAGTTGCGTCGAACTATGATGAGTCGAGTCGAGCCGAGTTGAGGAAAGTTGAGTCGATTCGGGAAAAGTCGATTCGACTCATTTCGAGCGCGATTGAATCGTGCCTTTGTGAATCAAGCAACTCGAGCGGAGTTGAGGCGAGTCTAGTTGGGATGAGTCGAATAGAGTCGAGTCCAGCCGAGTCGGGTCGAGTCGAGTCGAGCACAGTCAGGCGATGAAGCATTGTGTCGAGAAAAGTTCTCTCTAGTCGACTACAATGTTGACGATTCACGTCGAGGAAAGTAGACCGGAGTCGACCAGAGTGTAGTCAAGTTGAAAGTCGAGCTAAGTAGAGTTGCGTCGAACTGCGATGAGTCGAGTTGAGCCGAGTTGAGCAATGTTGAGTTGATTCGGAAAAAGTCGAGTCGACTCATGTCGAGCACAGTTGAATCCTACCGTCGCGAATCAAGCAAAGTCGAGTGGAGTCGAGGCGAGTCTAGTTGGGATGAGTCGAATCGAGTCGAGTCCAGCCGAGTCGGGTCAAGTCGAGCAGAGTAAGGCAACGAAGCGTTGTGTCGAGAAAAGATTTGTGTAGTCGACTCCAATGGTGACGAGTCACGTTGAGGAATGTCGACCGGAGTCGACCGGAGTGTAGTCAAATTGAAAGTCGAGCTCAGCAGAGTTGCGTGGAACTATGATGAGTCGAGTCGAGCCGAGTTGAGGAAAGTTGAGTCGATTCGGGAAAAGTCGAGTCGACTCATTGCGAGCGCAATTGAATCGTGCCGTTGTGAATAAAGCGAACTCGAGCGGAGTCGAGGCGAGTCTAGTTGGGATGAGTCGAATCGAGTCTAGTCCAGCCGAGTCGGGTCGAGTCGGGCACAGTCAGGCGATGAAGCGTTGTTTCGAGAAAAGTTGTCTCTAGTCGACTACAATGTTGACGATTCACGTCGAGGAAAGTCGACCGGAGTGTAGTCATGTTGAAAGTCGAGCTAAGCAGAGTTGCGTCGAACTGCGATGAGTCGAGTTGAGCAATGTTGAGTTGATTCGGAAAAAGTCGAGTCGACTCATATCGAGCATAGTTGAATCCTACCGTCGCGAATCAAGCGAAGTCGAGGCGAGTCTAGTTCGGATGAGTCGAATCGAGTCAAGTCCAGCTTAGTCGGGTAGAGTCGAGCACAGTCAGGCGATGAAGCGTTGTGTCGAGAAAAGATGTCTCTAGTCGACTACAATGATGACGATTCACGTCGAGAAAAGTCGACCGGAGTGTAGTCAAGTTGAAAGTCGAGCTAAGGAGAGTTGTGTCGAACTGCGGAGATGCGAGTTGAGCCGAGTTGAGCAATGTTGAGGTGATTCGGAAAAAGTCGAGTCGACTCATATCGAGCACAATTGAATCGTGCCATCGTGAATCAAGCGAAGTTGAGGCGAGTCTTGTAGGGATGAGTCCAATCGAGTCGAGTCCAGCCATTTCTCGGGTCAAGTTGAACAGAGTAAGGGAACAAAGCGTTGTGTCGAGAAAAGATGTGTGTAGTCGACTCCAATGGTGACGACTCAGGTCGAGGAATATCGAGCGGAGTCGACCGGAGTATAGTCAAATTGAAAGTCGAGCTCAGCAGAGTTGCGTCGAACTATGATGAGTCGAGTCGAGTCGACTTGAGGAAAGTTGAGTCAATTTGGGAAAAGTCGAGTCGCTTCATTTCGAGCGCCATTGAATTGTGCCGTCGTGAATAAAGCGAACTCGAGTGGAGTCGAGGCGAGTCTAGTTGGGATGAGTCGAATCGAGTCGAGTCCAGCCGAGTCGGGTCGAGTCGAGCAGAGTCAGGCGATGAAGCGTTGTGTCGAGAAAAGTTGTGTCTAGTCGACTCCAATGGTGACGAGTCACGTCGAGGAAAGTCGACCGGAGTCGACCGGAGTGTAGTCAAGTTGAAAGTCGAGCTGAGCAGAGTTGCGTCGAACTGCGATGAGTCGGAGTCGAGCCGAGTTGAGAACGTTGAGTCGATTCGGAAAAGTCGAGTCGACTCATGTCGAGCGCACGATTGAATCGTACCGTCGCGAATCAAGTGAGTCGAGTGGAGTCGAGGAAAGTCTAGTTGGGATGAGTCGAATCGAATCGAGTCCAGCTGAGTCGGGTCGAGTCGAGCGAGTAAGTCAACGATGAAAGCCGTTGTGTCGAGAAAAGTTGTGTCTAGTCGACTCAATGGTGACGAGTCACGTTGAGGAAAGTCGAGCGGAGTCGACCGGAGTGTAGTCAAGTTGAAAGTCGAGCTGAGCAGAGTTGCGTCGAAATGCGATGAGTCGAGTCGAGCCGAGTTGAGGAAGTTGAGTCGATTCGGGAAAAGTCGAAGTCGACTCATTCGAGCGCTTGATTGAATCGTGCCATCGTGAATCAAGCGAAAGTTCGAGTGGAGTCGAGGCGAGTCTAGTTGGGATGAGTCGAATCGAGTCGAGTCCAGCCGGTCGGGTCGAGTCGAGCAGAGTCAGGCGATGAAGCGTTGTGTCGAGAAAATGTTGTTAGTCGACTCAATGGTGATGAGTCACGTCGAGAAAGTCGAGCGGAGTCGACCGAGTGTAGTCAAATTGAAAGTCGAGCTCGAGCAGAGTTGCGTCGAACTAGCGATGAGTCGAGTCGAGCGAACTCGAAGAAAGTTGAGTCGATTCGGGAAAAGTCGAGTCGACTCATGTCGAGCGCAATTGAATCGTGTCGTCGCGAATCAAGCGAAGTTCGAGTGGAGTCGAGGCGAGTCTAGTTGGGATGAGTCGAATCGAATCGAGTCCAGCCGAGTCGGGTCGAGTCGAGCAGAGTCAGGCGATGAAGCGTCGTGTCGAGAAAAGTTCTTTCTAGTCGACTCCAATGGTGATGAGTCACGTCGAGGAAAGTCAAGCGGAGTCGACGAGTGTAGTCAAGTTGAAAGTCGAGCTGAGTAGAGTTGCGTCGAACTGCGATGAGTCGAGTCGAGCCGAGTTGAGCAAAGTTGAGTCGATTCGGGAAAAGTCGAGTTGACTCATGTCGAGCACAGTTGAATCGTGCCGTCGTGAATCAAGAGAAGTCGAGTGGAGTCGAGGCGAGTCTAGTTGGGATGAGTCGAATCGAGTCGAGTCCAGCCGAGTCGGGTCGAGTCGAGCAGAGTCAGGCGATGAAGCGTTGTGTCGAGAAAAGTTGTGTCTAGTCGACTCCAATGGTGACGAGTCACGTCGAGGAAAGTCGACGAGTCGACCGGAGTGTAGTCAAGTTGAAAGTCGAGCTCGGAGAGTTGCGTCGAACTACGATGAGTCGAGTCGAGCCAAGTTGAGGAAAGTTGAGTCGATTCGGGAAAAGTCGAGTCGACTCATGTCGAGCGCAATTGAATCGTGCCGTCGTGAATCAAGAAATAGTTCGAGTGGAGTCGAGGCGAGTGTAGTCAAGTTGATGAGTCGAGCTCGAGATGCAGTTGCGTCGAAGTAGTGCGATGCGATGAAGTGTCGAGTCGAGTTGAGCAATGTTGAGTTGATTCGGGGAAAGTCGAGTCGACTCAAGTCGAGTTGAAAGTCAAGTTGAGTCCTACCGTCGCGGTTGAGCAAGCAAAGTCGAGTGGATTCTTCGAGTCTAGTTGGGATGAGTCGAATCGAGTCGAGTCGAGTTCGAAGTTGGGATTAGTCGAATCGTCGAGTCGAAGTCGGGTCGAGTCGAGGGTCTAGCGATGAAGCGTTGTGTCGAGAAAAGATGTGTGTAGTCGACTCCAATGGTGAGGAGTCACGTCGAGGAATGTCGAGCGGAGTCGACCGGAGTGTAGTCAAATTAAAAGTCGAGCTTAGCAGAGTTGCGTCGAACTATGATGAGTCGAGTCGAGCCGAGTTAAGGAAAGTTGAGTCGATTCGGGAAAAGTCGAGTCGACTCATTTCGAGCGCATTTGAATCGTGCCGTCGTGAATCAAGCGAAGGTCGAGTGGAGTCGAGGCGAGTCTAGTTGGGATGAGTCGAATCGAGTCGAGTCCAACCGAGTCGGGTCGAGTCGAGCAGAGTCAGGCAATGAAGCGTTGTGTCGAGAAAAGTTGTCTCTAGTCGACTACAATGGTGACGAGTCACGTCGAGGAAAGTCGACCGGAGTCGACCGGAGTGTAGTCAAGTTGAAAGTCGAGCTAAGCAGAGTTGCGTCGAACTGCGATGAGTCGAGTCGAGCCGAGTTGAGGAGTTGAGTTGATTCGGAAAAGTCGAGTCGACTCATGTCGAGCGCAGTTGAATCGTACCGTCGCGAATCAAGCGAAGTCGAGTGGAGTCGAGGCGAGTCTAGTTGGGATTAGTCGAATCGAATCGAGTCCAGCCGAGTCGGGTCGAGTCGAGCAGAGTCAGGCGATGAAGCGTTGTGTCGAGAAAAGTTGTGTCTAGTCGACTCCAATGGTGATGAGTCACGTCGAGGAAAGTCGAAGCGGAGTCGACCGGAGTGTAGTCAAGTTGAAAGTCGAGCTCAGCAGAGTTGCGTCGAACTATGATGAGTCGAGTCGAGCCGAGTTGAGGAAGTTGAGTCGATTCGGGAAAAGTCGAGTCGACTCATGTCGAGCGCAGTTGAATCGTGCCGTCGTGAATCAAGCGAAGTTCGAGTGGAGTCGAGGCGAGTCTAGTTGGGATGAGTCGAATCGAGTCGAGTCCAGCCGAGTCGGGTCGAGTCGAGTAGAGTCAAGCGATGAAGCGTCGTGTCGAGAAAAGTTGTGTCTAGTCGACTCAATGGTGACGAGTCACGTCGAGGAAAGTCGAGGAGTGTAGTCAAGTTGAAAGTCGAGCTGAGCAGAGTTGCGTCGAACTGTGATGAGTCGAGTTGAGCCGAGTTGAGCGAAGTTGAGTCGATTCGGGAAAAGTCGAGTCGACTCATGTCGAGCGTACATTGAATCGTGCCGTCGCGAATCAAGCAAAGTCGAGTGGAGTCGAGGCGAGTCTAGTTGGGATGAGTCGAATCGAATCGAGTCAGGCCGAGTCGGGTCGAGTCGAGCAGAGTAAGGCGATGAAGCGTCGTGTCGAGAAAAGTTGTGTCTAGTCGACTCCAATGGTGACGAGTCATGTCGAGGAAAGTCGAGCGGAGTCGACCGGAGTGTAGTCAAGTTGAAAGTCGAGCTGAGCAAAGTTGCGTCGAACTATGATGAGTCGAGTCGAGCCGAGTTGAAGAAAGTTGAGTCGATTCGGGAAAAGTCGAGTCGATTCATTTCGAGCGCAATTGAATCGTGCTGTCGTGAATCAAGCGAATTCGAGTGGAGTCGAGGCGAGTCTAGTTGGGATGAGTCGAATCGAGTCGAGTCCAGCCGAGTCGGGTCGAGTCGAGCACAGTCAGGCGATGAAGCGTTGTGTCGAGAAAAGTTGTCTCTAGTCGACTACAATGTTGACGATTCACGTCGAGGAAAGTCGACCGGAGTCGACGGGAGTGTAGTCAAGTTGAAAGTCGAGCTAAGCAGAGTTGCGTCGAACTGGGATGAGTCGAGTTGAGCGGAGTTGAGCAATGTTGAGTTAATTCGGAAAAAGTCGAGTCGACTCATAATGAGCACAGTTGAATCCTACCGTCGCGAATCAAGCGAATTCGAGTGGAGTCGAGGCGAGTCTAGTTGGGATGAGTCGAATCGAGTCGAGTCCAGCCGAGTCGAGTCAAGTCGAGCAGGGTAAGGCAAACGATGAAGTTGTGTCGAGAAAAGTTGTGTAGTCGACTCCAATGGTGACGAGTCACATCGAGGAATGTCAAGTTGAAAGTCGAGTCGAGTTGCGTCGAAGTTGAGTCAAATCGAGCCGAGTTGAAAGTCGAGTCAAGGGAAAAGTGAGTCGACTCACGAACTGAATGATGAGTCGAATCAAGCGAGTCGAGTGGTCGGCGAGTCTAGTTGGGATCGAGTCGAGTCGAGCCCAGTCGCAGTCTGGTCGTGATCGAGTGGCGATGAAGCGTTGTGTCGAGAAAAGTTGTGTCTAGTCGACTCAATGGTGACGAGTCACGTCGAGGAAAGTCGAGCGGAGTCGATCGGAGTGTAGTCAAGTTGAAAGTCGAGCTGAGCAGAGTTGCGTCGGAACGATGAGTCGAGTCGAGCCGAGTTGAGCGAAGTTGAGTCGATTTGGAAAAGTCGAGTCGACTCATGTCGAGCGCAGTTGAATCGTGTCGTCGCGAATCAAGCGAAGTCGAGTGGAGTCGAGGCGAGTCTAGTTGGGATGAGTCGAATCGAATCGAGTCCAGTCGGGTCGGGTCGAGTCGAGCAGAGTAAGGCGATGAAGCGTTGTGTCGAGAAAAGTTGTGTCTAGTCGACTCCAATGGTGACGAGTCACGTCGAGGAAAGTCGAGCGGAGTCGACCGAGTGTAGTCAAGTTGAAAGTCGAGCTGAGCAGAGTTGCGTCGAAATGCGATGAGTCGAGTCGAGCCGAGTTGAGCGAAGTTGAGTCGATTCGGGAAAAGTCGAGTCGACTCATGTCGAGCGCAGTTGAATCGTGCGTCGTGAATCAAGAAAAGTCGAGTGGAGTCGAGGCGAGTCTAGTTGGGATGAGTCGAATCGAGTCGAGTCCAGCCGAGTCGGGTCGAGTCGAGCAGAGTCAGGCGATGAAGCGTCGTGTCGAGAAAAGTTGTTTCTAGTCGACTACAATGGTGACGAGTCACGTCGAGGAAAGTCGAGCGGAGTCGACCGGAGTGTAGTCAAGTTGAAAGTCGAGCTGAGCGAGTTGCGTCGAACTGCGATGAGTCGAGTCGAGCCGAGTTGAGCAAGTTGAGTCGATTCGGGAAAAGTCGAGTCGACTCATGTCGAGCACAGTTGAATCGTGCCGTCGCGAATCAAGCGAAGTTCGAGTGGAGTCGAGGCGAGTCTAGTTGGGATGAGTCGAATCGAATCGAGTCCAGCCGAGTCGGGTCGAGTCGAGAGTCAGGCGATGAAGCGTCGTGTCGAGAAAAGTTCTTTCTAGTCGACTCCAATGGTGACGAGTCACGTCGAGGAAAGTCGAGCGGAGTCGACCGAGTGTAGTCAAGTTGAAAGTCGAGCTTAGCAGAGTTGCGTCGAACTGCGATGAGTCGAGTCGAGCCGAGTTGAGGGAAGTTGAGTCGATTCGGGAAAAGTCGAGTCGACTCATGTCGAGCGCAGTTGAATCGTGTCGTCGCGAATCAAGCGATTCGAGTGGAGTCGAGGCGAGTCTAGTTGGGATGAGTCGAATCGAGTCGAGTCCAGCCGAGTCGGGTCGAGTCGAGTAGAGTCAGGCGATGAAGCATCGTGTCGAGAAAAGTTGTGTCTAGTCGACTCCAATGGTGACGAGTCACGTCGAGGAAAGTCGAGCGGAGTCGACCGGAGTGTAGTCAAGTTGAAAGTCGAGCTTAGAAGAGTTGCGTCGAACTGGGATGAGTCGAGTCGAGCCGAGTTGAGCGAAGTTGAGTCGATTCGGGAAAAGTCGAGTCGACTCATGTCGAGCGTAGTTGAATCGTGCCGTCGCGAATCAAGCGAAGTCGAGTGGAGTCGAGGCGAGTCTAGTTGGGATGAGTCGAATCGAATCGAGTCCAGCCGAGTCGGTCAAGTCGAGCAGAGTCAAGCGATGAAGCGTTGTGTCGAGAAAAGTTGTGTGTAGTCGACTCCAATGGTGACGAGTCACGTCGAGGAAAGTCGAGCGGAGTCGACCGGAGTGTAGTCAAGTTGAAAGTCGAGCTGAGCAGAGTTGCGTCGAACTGCGATGAGTCGAGTCGAGCCGAGTTGAGGAAAGTTGAGTCGATTCGGGAAAAGTCGAGTCGACTCATGTCGAGCGCAATTGAATCGTGCCGTCGAATCAAGCGAAGTCGAGTGGAGTCGAGGCGAGTCTAGTTGGGATGAGTCGAATCGAGTCGAGTCCAAGCCGAGTCGGGTCGAGTCGAGCAGAGTCAAGCGATGAAGCGTTCGTGTCGAGAAAAGTTGTTTCTAGTCGACTCCAATGGTGACGAGTCACGTCGAGGAAAGTCGACCGGAGTCGACCGGGTGTAGTCAAGTTGAAAGTCGAGCTGAGCAGAGTTGCGTCGAACTGCGATGAGTCGAGTCGAGTTGAGCCGAGTTGAGCGAAGTTGAGTCGATTTGGAAAAAGTCGAGTCGACTCATGTCGAGCGCACTTGAATCGTGCCGTCGCGAATCAAGCGAAGTCGAGTGGAGTCGAGGCGAGTCTAGTTGGGATTAGTCGAATCGAATCGAGTCCAGCCGAGTCGGGTCGAGTCGAGCAGAGTCAGGCGATGAAGCGTCGTGTCGAGAAAAGTTCTTTCTAGTCGACTTCAATGGTGACGAGTCACGTCGAGGAAAGTCGAGCGGAGTCGACCGGGGTGTAGTCAAGTTGAAAGTCGAGCTTAGCAGAGTTGCGTCGAACTGCGTTGAGTCAAGTCGAGCCGAGTTGAGCGAAGTTGAGTCGATTCGGGAAAAGTCGAGTCGACTCATGTCGAGCGCACTTGAATCGTGCCGTCGCGAATCAAGCGAAGTCGAGTGGAGTCGAGGCGAGTCTAGTTGGGATGAGTCGAATCGAGTCGAGTCCAGCCGAGTCGAGTCGAGTCGAGCAGTCAGGCGATGAAGCGTCGTGTCGAGAAAAGTTGTGTCTAGTCGACTCCAATGGTGACGAGTCACGTCGAGGAAAGTCGAGCGGAGTCGACCGGGTGTAGTCAAGTTGAAAGTCGAGCTGAGCAGAGTTGCGTCGAACTGCGATGAGTCGAGTCGAGCCGAGTTGAGCGAAGTTGAGTCGATTCGGGAAAAGTCGAGTCGACTCATGTCGAGTTAGCTTGAATCGTGCCGTCGCGAATCAAGCGAAGTCGAGTGGAGTCGAGGCGAGTCTAGTTGGGATGAGTCGAATCGAATCGAGTCCAGCCGAGTCGGGTCGAGTCGAGCAGAGTCAGGCGATGAAGCGTCGTGTCGAGAAAAGTTGTGTCTAGTCGACTCCAATGGTGATGAGTCACGTCGAGGAAAGTCGAGCGGAGTCGACCGGAGTGTAGTCAAGTTGAAAGTCGAGCTGAGCAGAGAGTTGCGTCGAACTACGATGAGTCGAGTCGAGCCGAGTTGAGCGAAGTTGAGTCGATTCGGGAAAGTCGAGTCGACTCATTCGAGCGCAGTTGAATCGTGTCGTCGCGAATCAAGCGAAGTCGAGTGGAGTCGAGGCGAGTCTAGTTGGGATGAGTCGAATCGAATCGAGTCCAGCCGAAGTCGGGTCGAGAAGAGTGAGGCGATGAAGCGTTGTGTCGAGAAAAGTTGTGTCTAGTCGACTCCAATGGTGACGAGTCACGTCGAGGAAAGTCGAGCGGAGTCGACCGGGGTGTAGTCAAGTTGAAAGTCGAGCTGAGCAGAGTTGCGTCGAACTGCGATGAGTCGAGTCGAGCCGAGTTGAGCGAAGTTGAGTTGATTCGGGAAAAGTCGAGTCGACTCATGTCGAGCGCACTTGAATCGTGCCGTCGCGAATCAAGAAAATCGAGTGGAGTCGAGGCGAGTCTAGTTGGGATGAGTCGAATCGAGTCGAGTCCAGCCGAGTCGGGTCGAGTCGAGAAGAGTCAAGCGATGAAGCGTCGTGTCGAGAAAAGTTGTGTCTAGTCGACTCCAATGGTGACGAGTCACGTCGAGGAAAGTCGAGGAGTCGACCGGAGTGTAGTCAAGTTGAAAGTCGAGCTGAGCAGAGTTGCGTCGAACTCTGATGAGTCGAGTCGAGCCGAGTTGAGAAGTTGAGTCGATTCGGGAAAGTCGAGTCGACTCATGTCGAGCGCAGTTGAATCGTGCCGTCGCGAATCAAGCGAAGTCGAGTGGAGTCGAGGCGAGTCTAGTTGGGATGAGTCGAATCGAGTCGAGTCCAGCCGAGTCGGGTCGAGTCGAGCAGAGTCAGGCGATGAAGCGTTGTGTCGAGAAAAGTTGTGTCTAGTCGACTCCAATGGTGACGAGTCACGTCGAGGAAAGTCGTCGAGTCGACCGGAGTGTAGTCAAGTTGAAAGTCGAGCTAAGCAGAGTTGCGTCGAACTGCGATGAGTCGAGTCGAGCCGAGTTGAGCGATGTTGAGTCGATTTGGAAAAGTCGAGTCGACTCATGTCGAGCGCAGTTGAATCGTGCCGTCGCGAATCAAGCGAAGTCGAGTGGAGTCGAGGCGAGTCTAGTTGGGATTAGTCGAATCGATCGAGTCCAGCCGAGTCGGGTCGAGTCGAGCAGAGTCAAGCGATGAAGCGTTGTGTCGAGAAAATTTGTGTCTAGTCGACTCCAATGGTGACGAGTCACGTCGAGGAAAGTCGAGCGGAGTCGACCGGGTGTAGTCAAGTTGAAAGTCGAGCTGAGCAGAGAGTTGCGTCGAACTATGATGAGTCGAGTCGAGCCGAGTTGAGCGAAGTTGAGTCGATTCGGGAAAAGTCGAGTCGACTCATGTCGAGCGATTGAATCGTGCGTCGCGAATCAAGCGAAGTCGAGTGGAGTCGAGGCGAGTCTAGTTGGGATGAGTCGAATCGAGTCGAGTCCAGCCGAGTCGGGTCGAGTCGAGCAGAGTCAGGCGATGAAGCGTCGTGTCGAGAAAAGTTGTTTCTAGTCGACTCCAATGGTGACGAGTCACGTCGAGGAAAGTCGAGCGGAGTCGACCGGGGTGTAGTCAAGTTGAAAGTCGAGAGAGTTGCGTCAACCGGGATGAGTCAAGTCGAGCCGAGTTGAGGAAAGTTGAGTCGATTTGGGAAAAGTCGAGTCGACTCATGTCGAGCGCACTTGAATCGTGCCGTCGCGAATCAAGCGAGGTCGAGTGGACTCGAGGCGAGTCTAGTTGGGATTAGTCGAATCGAATCGAGTCCAGCCGAGTCGGGTCAAGTCGAGCAGAGTCAGGCGATGAAGCGTCGTGTCGAGAAAAGTTCTTTCTAGTCGACTCCAATGGTGACGAGTCTCGTCGAGGAAAGTCGAGCGGAGTCGACCGGGGTGTAGTCAAGTTGAAAGTCGAGCTTAGCAGAGTTGCGTCGAACTGCGTTGAGTCAAGTCGAGCCGAGTTGAGCAAAGTTGAGTCGATTCGGGAAAAGTCGAGTCGACTCATGTCGAGCGCAGTTGAATCATGCCGTCGCGAATCAAGCGAGGTCGAGTGGACTCGAGGCGAGTCTAGTTGGGATTAGTCGAATCGAATCGAGTCCAGCCAGTCGGGTCGAGTCGAGCAGAGTCAAGCGATGAAGCGTTGTGTCGAGAAAAGTTGTGTCTAGTCGACTCCAATGGTGACGAGTCACGTCGAGGAAAGTCGAGCGGAGTCGACCGGAGTGTAGTCAAGTTGAAAGTCGAGCTAGCAGAGTTGCGTCGAACTGCGATGAGTCAAGTCGAGCCGAGTTGAGCGAAGTTGAGTCGATTCGGGAAAAGTCGAGTCGACTCATAATCGAGCGCGTTTGAATCGTGAAATCGTCGTCGAATCAAGCGAAGTCGAGTGGAGTCGAGGCGAGTCTAGTTGGGATGAGTCGAATCGAATCGAGTCCAGCCGAGTCGGGTCGAGTCGAGCAGAGTCAGGCGATGAAGCGTCGTGTCGAGAAAAGTTGTTTCTAGTCGACTCCAATGGTGACGAGTCACGTCGAGGAAAGTCGAGCGGAGTCGGAGTGTAGTCAAGTTGAAAGTCGAGCTGAGCAGAGTTGCGCCGAACTGCGATGAGTCGAGTCGAGCCGAGTTGAGCGAAGTTGAGTCGATTCGGGAAAAGTCGAGTCGACTCATGTCGAGCGCACTTGAATCGTGCCGTCGCGAATCAAGCGAGGTCGAGTGGACTCGAGGCGAGTCTAGTTGGGATTAGTCGAATCGAATCGAGTCCAGCCGAGTCGGGTCGAGTCGAGAAGAGTAAGGCGATGAAGCGTCGTGTCGAGAAAAGTTGTTTCTAGTCGACTCCAATGGTGATGAGTCACGTCGAGGAAAGTCGAGCGGAGTCGACCGGAGTGTAGTCAAGTTGAAAGTCGAGCTCGAGCGAGTTGCGTCGAATGAGTCAAGTCGAGTCGAGCCGAGTTGAGCGAAGTTGAGTCGATTCGGGAAAAGTCGAGTCGACTCATGTCGAGCGCACTTGAATCGTGCCGTCGCGAATCAAGCGAGGTCGAGTGGACTCGAGGCGAGTCTAGTTGGGATTAGTCGAATCGAATCGAGTCCAGCCGAGTCGGGTCGAGTCGAGCAGAGTCAGGCGATGAAGCGTCGTGTCGAGAAAAGTTTTTTCTAGTCGACTCCAATGGTGACGAGTCACGTCGAGGAAAGTCGAGCGAGAGTCGACCGGAGTGTAGTCAAGTTGAAAGTCGAGCTTAGCAGAGTTGCGCCGAACATGATGCGTGAGTCGAGCCGAGTTGAGAAGTTGTGTCGATTCGGGAAAAGTCGAGTCGACTCATGTCGAGCGAAGTTGAATCGTGCTGTCGTGAATCAAGCGAAGTCGAGTGGAGTCGAGGCGAGTCTAGTTGGGATGAGTCGAATCGAGTCGAGTCCAGCCGAGTCGGGTCGAGTCGAAAGTCAGGCGATGAAGCGTCGTGTCGAGAAAAGTTGTGTCTAGTCGACTCCAATGGTGACGAGTCACGTCGAGGAAAGTCGAGCGGAGTCGACCGGAGTGTAGTCAAGTTGAAAGTCGAGCTGAGCAGAGTTGCGTCGAACTGCGATGAGTCGAGTCGAGCCGAGTTGAGCGAAGTTGAGTCGATTTGGAAAAGTCGAGTCGACTCATGTCGAGCAAGTTGAATCTATCGTCGCGAATCAAGCGAAAGTCGAGTGGAGTCGAGGCGAGTCTAGTTGGGATGAGTCGAATCGATCGAGTCAGCCGAGTCGGGTCGAGTCGAGTCGAGCAGAGTCGCGATGAAGCGTCGTGTCGAGAAAAGTTGTTTCTAGTCGACTCCAATGGTGATGAGTCACGTCGAGGAAAGTCGACGGTGAGTCGACCGGAGTGTAGTCAAGTTGAAAGTCGAGCTGAGCAGAGTTGCATCAAACGCGATGATGAGTCGAGTCGAGCCGAGTTGAGGGAAGTTGAGTCGATTCGGGAAAAGTCGAGTCGACTCATGTCGAGCGAAGTTGAATCGTGCCGTTGCGAATCAAGCGAAGTCGAGTGGAGTCGAGGCGAGTCTAGTTGGGATGAGTCGAATCAATCGAGTCCAGCCGAGTCGAGTCGAGTCGAGCAGAGTCAAGCGATGAAGCGTTGTGTCGAGAAAAGTTGTTTCTAGTCGACTCCAATGGTGACGAGTCACGTCGAGGAAAGTCGAGCGGAGTCGACCGGAGTGTAGTCAAGTTGAAAGTCGAGCTTAGAGTTGCGTCGAACTGCGATGAGTCGAGTCGAGCCGAGTTGAGCGAAGTTGAGTCGATTCGGGAAAAGTCGAGTCGACTCATGTCGAGCGCAGTTGAATCATGTCCCGAATCAAGCGAGGTCGAGTGGAGTCGAGGCGAGTCTAGTTGGGATTAGTCGAATCGAATCGAGTCCAGCCGAGTCGGGTCGAGTCGAGCAGAGTCAGGCGATGAAGCGTCGTGTCGAGAAAAGTTGTTCTAGTCGACTTCAATGGTGATGAGTCACGTCGAGTAAAGTCAAGCGGAGTCGACCGGGGTGTAGTCAAGTTGAAAGTCGAGCTAGCAGAGTTGCGCCGAACTGCGATGAGTCAAGTCGAGCCGAGTTGAGGAAAGTTGAGTCGATTCGGGAAAAGTCGAGTCGACTCATGTCGAGCGCAGTTGAATCGTGCCGTCGTGAATCAAGAAAAGTCGAGTGGAGTCGAGGCGAGTCTAGTTGGGATGAGTCGAATCGAGTCGAGTCCAGCCGAGTCGGGTCGAGTCGAGCAAAGTCAGGCGATGAAGCGTTGTGTCGAGAAAAGTTGTGTCTAGTCGACTCCAATGGTGATGAGTCACGTCGAGGAAAG
Source organism: Canavalia ensiformis (assembly GCA_026541065.1). Lineage (NCBI taxonomy): Eukaryota > Viridiplantae > Streptophyta > Magnoliopsida > Fabales > Fabaceae > Canavalia > Canavalia ensiformis. The sequence goes on from JAMKYM010000441.1 coordinate 67,895, forward strand.
TCGACCGGAGTCGACCGGAGTGTAGTCAAGTTGAAAGTCGAGCTGAGTTGAGTCGAACTGCGATGAGTCGAGTCGAGCCGAGTTGAGCGAAGTTGAGTCGATTCGGGAAAAGTCGAGTCGACTCATGTCGAGCGTAGTTGAATCGTACCGTCGCGAATCAAGCGAAGTCGAGTGGAGTCGAGGCGAGTCTAGTTGGGATGAGTCGAATCAAAGTCGAGTCCAACCGATTCGAGTCGGGCTCGAGTCGAGCAGAGTCGGGCGATGAAGCGTTCGTGTCGAGAAAAGTTGTGTCTAGTCGACTCAATGGTGACGAGTCACGTCGAGGAAAGTCGAGCGGAGTCGACCGGAGTGTAGTCAAGTTGAAAGTCGAGCTGAGCAGAGTTGCGTCGAACTGCGATGAGTCGAGTCGAGCCGAGTTGAGCAAAGTTGAGTTGATTTGGGAAAAGTCGAGTCGACTCATGTCGAGCGCAAGTTGAATCGTGCCGTCGCGAATCAAGCGAAGTCGAGTGGAGTCGAGGCGAGTCTAGTTGGGATGAGTCGAATCGAATTGAGTCCAGCCGAGTCGGGTCGAGTCGAGCAGAGAGTGAGCGATGAAGCGTCGTGTCGAGAAAAGTTGTGTCTAGTCGACTCCAATGGTGACGAGTCACGTCGAGGAAAGTCGAGCGGAGTCGACCGGAGTGTAGTCAAGTTGAAAGTCGAGCTGAGCAGAGTTGCGTCGAACTGCGATGAGTCGAGTCGAGCCGAGTTGAGCAAAGTTGAGTCGATTCGGGAAAAGTCGAGTCGACTCATGTCGAGCGCAGTTGAATCGTGCCGTCGCGAATCAAGCGAAGTCGAGTGGAGTCGAGGCGAGTCTAGTTGGGATTAGTCGAATCGAGTCGAGTCCAGCCAAGTCGGGTCGAGTCGAGCAGAGTCAGGCGATGAAGCGTCGTGTCGAGAAAAGTTGTGTCTAGTCGACTTCAATGGTGATGAGTCACGTCGAGGAAAGTCGAGCGGAGTCGACCGGAGTGTAGTCAAGTTGAAAGTCGAGCTTAGCAGAGTTGCGTCGAACTGCGATGAGTCAAGTCGAGCCGAGTTGAGCGAAGTTGAGTCGATTCGGGAAAAGTCGAGTCGACTCATGTCGAGCGCAGTTGAATCGTGTCGTCGCGAATCAAGCGAAGTCGAGTGGACTCGAGGCGAGTCTAGTTGGGATGAGTCGAATCGAGTCGAGTCCAAGTCGGGTCGAGTCGAGCAGAGTCAGGCGATGAAGCGTTGTGTCGAGAAAAGTTCTTTCTAGTCGACTCCAATGGTGATGAGTCACGTCGAGGAAAGTCGAGCGGAGTCGACCGGAGTGTAGTCAAGTTGAAAGTCGAGCTTAGCAGAGTTGCGTCGAACTGCGATGAGTCGAGTGAGCGAGTTGAGCGAAGTTGAGTCGATTTGGAAAAGTCGAGTCGACTCATGTCGAGCGCAGTTGAATCGTGCCGTCGCGAATCAAGTGAAGGTCGAGTGGAGTCGAGGCGAGTCTAGTTGGGATGAGTCGAATCGAGTCGAGTCCAGCCGAGTCAGGTCAAGTCGAGCAGAGTCAGGTGATGAAGCGTCGTGTCGAGAAAAGTTGTGTAGTCGACTCAATGGTGACGAGTCACGTCGAGGAAAGTCGAGCGGAGTCGACCGGAGTGTAGTCAAGTTGAAAGTCGAGCTGAGCAGAGTTGCGTCGAACTACGATGAGTCAAGTCGAGCCGAGTTGAGCGAAGTTGAGTCGATTCGGGAAAAGTCGAGTCGACTCATGTCGAGCGCAGTTGAATCGTGTCGTCGTGAATCAAGCGAGGTCGAGTGGAGTCGAGGCGAGTCTAGTTGGGATGAGTCGAATCGAGTCGAGTCCAGCCGAGTCGGGTCGAGTCGAGCAGAGTCAGGCGATGAAGTGTCGTGTCGAGAAAAGTTGTGTCTAGTCGACTCAATGGTGACGAGTCACGTCGAGGAAAGTCGAGCGGAGTCGACCGGAGTGTAGTCAAGTTGAAAGTCAAGCTGAGCAGAGTTGCGTCGAACTGCGATGAGTCGAGTCGAGCCGAGTTGAGCGAAGTTGAGTCGATTTGGAAAAGTCGAGTCGACTCATGTCGAGCTTCGGTCACGATTGAATCGTATCGTCGTGAATCAAGCGAAGGTCGAGTGGAGTCGAGGGTGAGTCTAGTTGGGATGAGTCGAATCGAATCGAGTTGAGCCCAAGTCGGGTCAAGTCGAGCAGAGGCGATGAAGCGTCGTGTCGAGAAAATTTGTCTAGTCGACTCCAATGGTGACGAGTCACGTCGAGGAAAGTCGAGCGGAGTCGACCGGAGTGTAGTCAAGTTGAAAGTCGAGCTTAGCAGAGTTGCGCCGAACTGATGAGTCGAGTCGAGCCGAGTTGAGCGAAGTTGAGTCGATTCGGGAAAAGTCGAGTCGACTCATTTCGAGCGCAGTTGAATCGTGCCGTCGCGAATCAAGCGAAGGTCGAGTGGAGTCGAGGCGAGTCTAGTTGGGATGAGTCGAATCGAGTCGAGTCAGCCGAGTCGGGTCGAGTCGAGCGAGTCCAGCGATGAAGGGTCGTGTCGAAAAGTTGTCTCTAGTCGACTCCAATGGTGACGATTCACGTCGAGGAAAGTCGAGGTAGTCGACCGGGTGTAGTCAAGTTGAAAGTCGAGCTGAGGAGAGTTGCGTCGAACTGCGATGAGTCGAGTCGAGCCGAGTTGAGCAATGTTGAGTTGATTCGGAAAAAGTCGAGTCGACTCATATCGAGCACAGTTGAATCGTGCCGTCGCGAATCAAGCGAAGTCGAGTGGAGTCGAGGCGAGTCTAGTTGGGATGAGTCGAATCGAGTCGAGTCCAGCCGAGTCGGGTCAAGTCGAGTCGAGCACGAGTCGGCGATGAAGCGCCGTGTCGAGAAAAGTTGTTTCTAGTCGACTCCAATGGTGATGAGTCACGTCGAGGAAAGTCGAGCGGAGTCGACCGGAGTGTAGTCAAGTTGAAAGTCGAGCTGAGCAGAGTTGCGTCGAACTGCGATGAGTCGAGTCGAGCCAATGAGTTGAGCGAAGTTGAGTCGATTCAGGGAAAAGTCGAGTTCAACTCATGTCGAGCACGCAAGTTGGAATCGTGTCCGTCGCTGAATCAAGCGAGGGTCGAGTGGAGTCTGAGGCGAGTCTAGTTGGGATGAGTTCGAATCGAAGTCGAGTCAAGTCGAGTCGGGTCGAGTCGAGCACGATCGGGTCGATGAAGCGTTGTGTCGAGAAAAGTTGTCTCTAGTCGACTCCAATGGTGACGAGTCACGTCGAGGAAAGTCGACCGGAGTCGACGGGAGTGTAGTCAAGTTGAAAGTCGAGCTAAGCAGAGTTGCGTCGAACTGGGATGAGTCGAGTTGAGCCGAGTTGAGCAATGTTGAGTTGATTTGGAAAAACTCGAGTTGACTCATATCGAGCACTGATTGAATCGTGCCGCGCGAATCAAGCAAACTCGAGTGGGTCGAGGCGAGTCTAGTTGGGATGAGTCGAATCGAATCGAGTCCACCGAGTCGGGTCAAGTCGAGCAGAGTAAGGCAATGAAGCGTCGTGTCGAGAAAAGTTGTGTCTAGTCGATTCCAATGGTGACGAGTCACGTCGAGGAAAAGTCGAGCGGTGTCGACCGGAGTGTAGTCAAATTGAAAGTCGAGCTCAAGCGAGTTGCGTCGAACTATGATGAGTCGAGTCGAGCCGAGTTGAGGAAAGTTGAGTCGATTCGGGAAAAGTCGAGTCGACTCATGTCGAGCGCAATTGAATCGTGTCGTGAATCAAGCAACATCGAGTGGAGTCGAGGCGAAGTCTAGTTGGGATGAGTTCGAGTCCGAATCAAATCGGGTCGAGTCCAGTAAGTCGGCGATGAAGCGTTGTGTCGAGAAAAGTTGTCTCTAGTCGACTACAATGGTGACGAAGTCACGTTGAGGAAAGTCGACCGGAGTCGACCGGGGGTGTAGTCAAGTGGAAAGTCAAGCTAAGCAGAGTTGCGTCGAACTGCGATGAGTCGAGTTGAGCCGAGTTGAGCAATGTTGAGTTGATTCGGAAAAAGTCGAGTGGACTCATATCGAGCACAGTTGAATCCTACCGTCGCGAATCAAGCGAAGTCGAGTGGAGTCGAGGCGAGTCTAGTTGGGATTAGTCAAATCAAGTCGAGTCCAGCCGAGTCGGGTCAAGTCGAGCAGAGTCAAGCGATGAAGCGTCGTGTCGAGAAAAGATGTGTGTAGTCGACTCCAATGGTGACGAGTCACGTCGAGGAATGTCGAGCGGAGTCGACCGGAGTGTAGTCAAATTGAAAGTCGAGCTCAGCAGAGTTGCGTCGAACAATGATGAGTCGAGTCGAGCCGAGTTGAGGAAAGTTGAGTCGATTAGGGAAAAGTCGAGTCGACTCATTTCGAGCGCAATTGAATCGTACCTCGTGAATCAAGCGAAGGTCGAGTGGAGTCGAGGAGTCTAGTTGGGATGAGTCGAATCGAGTCGAGTCCAGCCGAGTCGGTCGAGTCGAGCACAGTCAGGCGATGAAGCGTTGTGTCGAGAAAAGTTGTCTCTAGTCGACTACAATGTTGACGATTCACGTCGAGGAAAGTCGACCGGAGTCGACCGGAGTGTAGTCAAGTTGAAAGTCGAGCTAAGCAGAGTTGCGTCGAACTGCGATGAGTCGAGTTGAGCCGAGTTGAGCAATGTTGAGTTGATTCGGAAAAAGTCGAGCGACTCATATCGATGCACTTGAATCTGCCGTCGTGAATCAAGCAAATCGAGCCGAGTGCGGGTCGAGGAGTCTAGTTGGGATGAGTCGAATCGAGTCGAGTCCAACCGAGTCGGGTCGTGTCGAGCGAGTAAGCAACGATGCGTTGTGTCGAGAAAAGTTGTGTCTAGTCGACTCCAATGGTGACGAGTCACGTCGAGGAATGTCGAGCGGAGTCGACCGGAGTGTAGTCAAATTGAAAGTCGAGCTCAGCAGAATTGCGTCGAACTATGATGAGTCGAGTCGAGCCGAGTTGAGGAAAGTTGAGTCGATTCGGGAAAAGTCGAGTCGACTCATTTCGAGCGCAATTGAATCGTGCCGTCGTGAATCAAGCAAAGTCGAGTGGAGTCGAGGCGAGTCTAGTTGGGATGAGTCGAATCAAGTCGAGTGCAGCCGAGTCGGGGTCGAGTCGAGCAGAGTAAGGCGATGAAGCGTTGTTGAGAAAAGTTGTCTCTAGTCGACTCCAATGGTGAGAATCGTCGAAGTCTACCCGAGGAGTCGATCGGGGTGTAGTCAAGTTGAAAGTCGAGCTAAAGCGAGTTGCGCCGGCATGATGAGTCGAGTCGAGCCGAGTTGAGCAATGTTGAGTTGATTCGAAAAAGTCGAGTCGACTCATAATGAGCAGTCAGTTGAGCTGAATCGTGTCGTCATCAAGCGAATCGTCGAGTCGAGTCGAGTCGATTGGAGTCTAGTTGGGATGAGTCGAATCGAGTCGAGTCCAGCCGAGTCGGGTCAAGTCGAGCAGAGTCAGGCGATGAAGCGTCGTGTCGAGAAAGTTGTGTCTAGTCGACTCCAATGGTGACGAGTCACGTCGAGGAAAGTCGAGCGGAGTCGACCGGAGTGTAGTCAAGTTGAAAGTCGAGTTGAGCAGAGTTGCGTCGAACTGCGATGAGTCAAGTCGAGCCGAGTTGAGCGAAGTTGAGTCGATTCGGAAAAGTCGAGTCGACTCATGTCGAGCAGTTGAATCGTGCCGTCGCGAATCAAGCGAACGTCGAGTGGAGTCGAGGCGAGTCTAGTTGGGATGAGTCGAATCGAGTCGAGTCCAACCGAGTCGGGTCGAGTCGAGCACGATCAAGCGATGAAGCGTTGTGTCGAAAAGTTGTGTCTAGTCGACTCAATGTGACGATTCACGTCGAGGAAAGTCGACCGGAGTCGACCGGGAGTGTAGTCAAGTTGAAAGTCGAGCTAGCGAGTTGCGTCAAGGCCTGGATGAGTGAAGTTGATCAGTTGAGTTGAGCAATGTTGAGTTGATTCGGGAAAAGTCGAGTCGACTCATGTCGAGCACAGTTGAATCGTGTCGTCGCGAATCAAGTGAAGTCGAGTGGAGTCGAGGCAAGTCTAGTTGGGATGAGTCGAATCGAGTCGAGTCAACGAGTCGGGTCAAGTCGAGCGAGATAAGGCGATAACGATGAAGCGTTGTGTCGAGAAAAGTTGTGTCTAGTCGACTCAATGGTGACGAGTCACGTCGAGGAAAGTCGAGCGGAGTCGACCGGAGTGTAGTCAAGTTGAAAGTCGAGCTGAGGAGAGTTGCGTCGAACTGCGATGAGTCGAGTCGAGCCGAGTTGAGCGAAGTTGAGTCGATTCGGGAAAAGTCGAGTCGACTCATTTCGAGCGCAATTGAATCGTGCTGTCGTGAATCAAGCGAACTCGAGCGGAGTCGAGGCGAGTCTAGTTGGGATGAGTCGAATCGAGTCGAGTGCAGCCGAGTCGGGTCGAGTCGAGCATAGTCAGGCGATGAAGCGTTGTGTCGAGAAAAGTTGTCTCTAGTCGACTACAATGTTGACGATTCACGTCGAGGAAAGTCGACCGGAGTCGACCGGGGGTGTAGTCAAGTTGAAGTCGAGCTAAGCGAGTTGCGTAAATGCGATGAGTCAAGTCGAGCCGAGTTGAGCAATGTTGAGTTGATTGGAAAAGTCGAGTTGACTCATATCGAGCACGGATTGAATCCTGTCCGTCGCGAATCAAGGAAATCGAGTGGAGTCGAGGCGAGTCTAGTTGGGATGAGTCGAATCGAGTCGAGTCCACCGAGTCGTCGGTCGACGTAAGTCAACGCAAGCGTTGTGTCGAGAAAAGATGTGTGTAGTCGACTCCAATGGTGACGAGTCACGTCGAGCAATTTCGAGCGGTGTCGACCGGAGTGTAGTCAAATTGAAAGTCGAGCTCAGCAGAGTTGCGTCGAACTATGATGCGTCGAGTCGAGCCGAGTTGAGGAAAGTTGAGTCGATTCGGGAAAAGTCGAGTCGACTCATTTCGAGCGCAATTGAATCGTGCTGTCGTGAATCAAGCGAACTCGAGCGGGTCGAGCGAGTCTAGTTGGGATGAGATCGAATCGAGTCGAAGCCGAGTCGGTCGGTCGACGTGCATGGTCGGCGATGAGCGTTGTGTCGAGAAAAGTTGTCTCTAGTCGACTACAATGTTGACGATTCACGTCGAGGAAAAGTCGGAGGGTCGACGAGTGTAGTCAAGTTGAAAGTCGAGCTAAGCAGAGTTGCGTCGAACTGGGATGAGTCGAGTTGAGCCGAGTTGAGCAATGTTGAGTTGATTTGGAAAAACTCGAGTTGACTCATATCGAGCACAGTTCAATCCTATCGTCGCGAATCAAGCGAAATCGAGTGGAGTCGAGGCGAGTCTAGTTGGGATGAGTCGAATCGAGTCGAGTCCAGCCGAGTCGGGTCAAGTCGAGCAGAGTAAGGCAACGAAGCGTTGTGTCGAGAAAAGATGTGTGTAGTCGACTCCAATGGTGACGAGTCACGTCGAGGAATGTCGAGCGGTGTCGACCGGAGTGTAGTCAAATTGAAAGTCGAGCTCAGCAGAGTTGCGTCGAACTATGATCGTGAGTCGACTCGAGTTTGAAAGTTGAGTCGATTCGGAAAAGTCGAGTCGACTCATTTCGAGCACGCAATTGAATCGTCTTTGTCGTGAATCAAGCGAACTCGAGCGGAGTCGAGGCGAGTCTAGTTGGGATGAGTCGAATCGAGTCGAGTGCAGCCGAGTCGGGTCGAGTCGAGCACAGTCAGGCGATGAAGCGTTGTGTCGAGAAAAGTTGTCTCTAGTCGACTACAATGTTGACGATTCACGTCGAGGAAAGTCGACCGGAGTCGACGGGAGTGTAGTCAAGTTGAAAGTCGAGCTAAGCAGAGTTGCGTCGAACTGGGATGAGTCGAGTTGAGCCGAGTTGAGCAATGTTGAGTTGATTTGGAAAAACTCGAGTTGACTCATATCGAGCACAGTTCAATCCTACCGTCGCGAATCAAGCGAAATCGAGTGGAGTCGAGGCGAGTCTAGTTGGGATGAGTCGAATCGAGTCGAGTCCAGCCGAGTCGGGTCAAGTCGAAGCGACGAAAAGGCAACGCGTTATGTCGAGAAAGATGTGTGTAGTCGACCCAACGGTGACGAGTCACGTCGAGAAATTCGGGGTGTCGGCCTGAGTGTAGTCAAATTGAAAGTCGAGCTCTAAGAGAGTGCGTCGAACTATGATGAGTCGAGTCGAGCCGAGTTGAGGAAAGTTGAGTCGATTCGGGAAAAGTCGAGTCGACTCATTTCGAGCGCAATTGAATCGTGCTGTCGTGAATCAAGCGAACTCGAGCGGAGTCGAGGCGAGTCTAGTTGGGATGAGTCGAATCGAGTCGAGTCAAGCGGTCGTGGTCGGGTCGAGTCGAGCATAGTCAGGCGATGAAGCGTTGTGTCGAGAAAAGTTGTCTCTAGTCGACTACAATGTTGACGATTCACGTCGAGGAAAGTCGACCGGAGTCGACGGGAGTGTAGTCAAGTTGAAAGTCGAGCTAAGCAGAGTTGCGTCGAACTGGGATGAGTCGAGTTGAGCCGAGTTGAGCAATGTTGAGTTGATTTGGAAAAACTCGAGTTCGACTCATGTGAGCACGGTTGAATCCTACGTCGCGAATCAAGCGAAATCGAGTGGAGTCGAGGCGAGTCTGGATTGGGATGAGTCGAGTCGAATCGGGAGTCGAGTCTCCACCAGTCGGGTCAAGTCGGCCGAGTCAGCGATAAGCGTTGTGTCGAGAAAGATGTTGTGTCTAGTCGACTCCAATGGTGACGAGTCACGTCGAGGAATGTCGAGCGGAGTCGGCGGGGTGTAGTCAAATTGAAAGTCGAGCTCAGCGAGTTGCGTCGAACTAGCGATGAGTCAAGTCGAGCCGAGTTGAGCAAGTTGAGTCGATTCGGGAAAAGTTGAGTCGACTCGGTCGAGCGTGATTGAATCGTGCCTTGTCGCGAATCGCGAAGTCGGTGGAGTCGTCGCAGTCTAGTTGGGATGAGTCGAATCGAGTCAAGTCAAGCGAGTCGGGTCGAAGTCGAGCACGGTAGTCGGGGGCGATGAGCGTTGTGTCGAGAAAAGTTGTCTCTAGTCGACTACAATGTTGAAGATTCACGTCGAGGAAAGTCGGCAGGGTCGAGAGGAGTGTAGTCAAGTTGAAAGTCGAGCTAGCGAGTTGCGTCCCCGAAACCTGGATGAGTCGAGTTGGCCGAGTTGAGCAATGTTGAGTTGATTTGGAAAAAGTCGAGTTGACTCATGTGAGCACGGTTGAATTGTCCGTCGCGAATCAAGCGGAAATCTCGGTGGAGTCGAGGCGAGTCTAGTTGGGATGAGTCGAATCGAGTCGTCCGGTCGGAGAGTCGGGTCAAGTCGAGCAGTCAAGGCAAACGAGCGTTGTGTCGAAAAGATTGTCTCTAGTCGACTCCAATGGTGACGAGTCACGTCGAGAATTTCGGCCCAGGTGTCGACAGGAGTGTAGTCAAATTGAAAGTCGAGCTCGCAGTTTGCGTGGAAGCGGGATGAGTCGACTCGAGCGAGTTGAAAAGTTGAGTTGATTTGGAAAACTCGAGTCGACTCGGTCGGTATGTTGAATCGTGCCTTGGCGAATCAGCGAAATCGAGTGGAGTCGGCGAATCGAGTTGGATGAGTCGAATCGAGTCGAGTCAAGTGGAGTCGGTCAAGTCCCGTGCACGATCGGACGATGAAGCGTTGTGTCTAGAAAAGTTGTCTCTAGTCGACTCCAATGTTGACGATTCACGTGGAGAAAAGTCGGCCGGGTCGATGGAAGTGTAGTCAAGTTGAAAAGTCGAGCTAGCGAGTTGCGTCGGCCAGGATGGTCGAGTTGAGCGAGTTGAGCAATGTTGAGTTGATTTGGAAAAACTCGAGTTGACTCATGTCGGCACGGTCAATCGTGCCGTCGAATCAAGCAAATCGAGTGCGGGTGAGGCGGGTCTAGTTGGGATGAGTCGAAGATCGAGTCGAGTCGGCCGAGTCGGGTCAAGTTTCGGCGAGTAAGGCAACGAAGCGTTGTGTCGAGAAAAGATGTGTGTAGTCGACTCTAATGGTGACGGGAGGTCACGTCGAGAATTCGACGGTGTCGGCGGGTGTAGTCAAGTTGAAAGTCGAGCTCGACGAGTTGCGTTGAACTATGATGAGTCGACTCGACAGGATTGAGAAAAGTTGAGTCGGTCGGAAAGAGTCGAGTCGACTCCCATTTAGCGCAATTAGATCGTCAACATCGTGAATCAAGCGAACTTCAGTCGAAGATCAGCGAGTCTAGTTGGGATAGTCGAGATAAATTAAGTGCAGCAGTCAGATGAGTCGAACATAGATCGGGCGATGAAACGTTGTGTCGAAAGAAGTTGTCTCTAGTTGACTACAATGTTGTGATTGCACGTCGAGAAAGTCAGCAGGATCGGACGGGAGTGTGAGTCGAAGTTGAAGAGTCGAGCTAAAGCGAGTTGCGTCGGCCCAGGATGAGTCGAGTTAGTA
>JAMKYM010000443.1:0-142378 GCA_026541065.1 Canavalia ensiformis
CTTCAAACGATCATAACTTTCTCGTCCGGATGAATCTCGAGGCCCGGAGGCGCCGCCGAAGCTCGTCCCGAGCCCGCCGACGTCCCAACCAGGGCTCGCCCTGGCTGAGGTCGTCTCGACCTCGAACCTGCTCCGGACCTATTTCGGAGGTTTTGCGGCAACGCCAAGGATCGGAGCCGCCGGTGAGGAAACCGACCTGCCGCGGTCCCGGGCCCGTCTCCGCCGCCGAGAAGGATTTGAGCCATCGAAACCATACGCGTGCGCGCCACCAAAAGAACAACCCGACTGACGCAAAAAGGATGAGGTGCAACACGAGGACTTCCTCAGAGGTCACCCATCCCAAGCACTACTCTCGCCCAAGCACGCTTAATCGCGGAGTTCGATGGGATCCGGTGCATTAGTGCCGGTATGATCGCACCTGTCAAGTGTGTCGCGATCAAGTGCTTCATGCCTTCGCCGGGCCGCCGTGCGCGCTTCAAACGATCATAACTTTCTGTCCGGATGAATCTCGAGGCCCGGAGGCGCCGCCGGAAAGCTCGTCCCGAGCTCCGCCGACGTCCCAACCAGGGCTCGCCGCTGAGGTCGACCTCGACTCGAACCCGTTCCGGACCTATTTCGAGGTTTTGCGCAACGCCAAGGATCTGAGCCGCCGGTGAGGAAACCGACTCGCCGCGGTCCCGGCCCGTCTCCGCCGCCGAGAAGGATTTGAGCCATCGAAACCATACGCGTGCGCGCCACCAAAAGAACAACCCGACTGACGCAAAAAGGATGAGGTGCAACACGAGGACTTCCCAGGAGGTCACCCATCCCAGTACTACTCTCGCCCAAGCACGCTTAACTGCGGAGTTCTGATGGGATCCGGTGCATTAGTGCTGGTATGATCGCACCTGTCAAGTGTGTCGCGATCAAGTGCTTCATGCCTTCGCCGGGCCGCCGTGCGCGCTTCAAACGATCATAACTTTCTCGTCCGGATGAATCTCGAGGCCCGGAGGCGCCGCCGAAAGCTCGTCCCGAGCCCGCCGACGTCCCAACCAGGGCTCGCCTGGCTGAGGTCGTCTCGACCTCGGAACCCGTTCCGGACCTATTTCGGAGGTTTTGCGGCAACGCCAAGGATCGGAGCCGCCGGGTCAGGAAACCGACCTGCCGCGGTCCCGGGCCCATCTCCGCCGCCGAGAAGGATTTGAGCCATCGAAACCATACGCGTGCGCGCCACCAAAAGAACAACCCGACTGACGCAAAAAGGAGGAGGTGCAACACGAGGACTTCCCAGGAGGTCACCCATCCCAGTACTACTCTCGCCCAAGCACGCTTAATCACGGAGTTCGATGGGATCCGTGCATTAGTGCCGGTATGATCGCACCCGTCAAGTGTGTCGCGATCAAGTGCTTCATGCCTTCGCCGGGCCGCCGTGCGCGCTTCAAACGATCATAACTTTCTGTCCGGGATGAATCTCGAGGCCCGGGAGGCGCCGCTGGAAAGCTCGTCCTGAGCCCGCCGACGTCCCAACCAAGGCTCGCCGTCGACCTCGACCTCAGAAACCCGTTCCGGGACCTTTTTCGGAGGTTTTGCGGCAACGCCAAGGATCGGAGCCGCCGGTCGAGGAAACCGACTCGCCGCGGTCCCGGCCCGTCTCCGCCGCCGAGAAGGATTTGAGCCATCGAAACCATACGCGTGCGCGCCACCAAAAGAACAACCCGACTGACGCAAAAAGGATGAGGTGCAACACGAGGACTTCCCAGGAGGTCACCCATCCCAGTACTACTCTCGCCCAAGCACGCTTAACTGCGGAGTTCTGATGGGATCCGGTGCATTAGTGCTGGTATGATCGCACCTGTCAAGTGTGTCGCGATCAAGTGCTTCATGCCTTCGCCGGGCCGCCGTGCGCGCTTCAAACGATCATAACTTTCTCGTCCGGATGAATCTCGAGGCCCGGAGGCGCCGCCGGAAAGCTCGTCCCGAGCTCCGCCGACGTCCCAACCAGGGCTCGCCTGGCTGAGGTCGACTCGACCTCGAACCCGCTCCGGACCTTTTTCGGAGGTTTTGCGGCAACGCCAAGGATCGGAGCCGCCGGGTCAGGAAACCGACCTGCCGCGGTCCCGGGCCCGTCTCCGCCGCCGAGAAGGATTTGGGCCATCGAAACCATACGCGTGCACGCCACCAAAAGAACAACCCGACTGACGCAAAAAGGATGAGGTGCAACACGAGGACTTCCCAGGAGGTCACCCATCCCAGTACTACTCTCGCCCAAGCACGCTTAACTGCGGAGTTCTGATGGGATCCGGTGCATTAGTGCTGGTATGATCGCACCTGTCAAGTGTGTCGCGATCAAGTGCTTCATGCCTTCGCCGGGCCGCCGTGCGCGCTTCAAACGATCATAACTTTCTGTCCGGGATGAATCTCGAGGCCCGGGAGGCGCCGCTGGAAAGCTCGTCCTGAGCCCGCCGACGTCCCAACCAAGGCTCGCCGTCGACCTCGACCTCAGAAACCCGTTCCGGGACCTTTTTCGGAGGTTTTGCGGCAACGCCAAGGATCGGAGCCGCCGGGTCAGGAAACCGACCTGCCGCGGTCCCGGGCCCATCTCCGCCGCCGAGAAGGATTTGAGCCATCGAAACCATACGCGTGCGCGCCACCAAAAGAACAACCCGACTGACGCAAAAAGGAGGAGGTGCAACACGAGGACTTCCCAGGAGGTCACCCATCCCAGTACTACTCTCGCCCAAGCACGCTTAACTGCGGAGTTCTGATGGGATCCGGTGCATTAGTGCTGGTATGATCGCACCTGTCAAGTGTGTCGCGATCAAGTGCTTCATGCCTTCGCCGGGCCGCCGTGCGCGCTTCAAACGATCATAACTTTCTGTCCGGGATGAATCTCGAGGCCCGGGAGGCGCCGCTGGAAAGCTCGTCCTGAGCCCGCCGACGTCCCAACCAGGGCTCGCCCGGTTGAGGTCGTCTCGACCTCAGAAACCCGTTCCGGGACCTATTTCGGAGGTTTTGCGGCAACGCCAAGGATCGGAGCCGCCGGTCGAGGAAACTGACTGCCATTTGCCCCGGCCCATCTCCGCCGAGAAGGATTTTGAGCTGAATGAACCACACACGCGTGGCGCGCCACCAAAAGAACAACCCGACCGACGAAAAGGAGGAGGTGCAACACGAGGACTTCTCCTGAGGTCACCCATCCAAGATTACTCGCCTGCGTCGCTAATCATGAGTCTGCTCGTGACCGGTGCACAGTGCCGGTGTGACGCACCCGTCAAGTGCGTCGCGATCAAGTGCTTCACGTCTTCGCGGCCGCCGTGCGCGCTTCAAACGATCATAACTTTCTCGTCCGGATGAATCTCGAGGCCCTGAGGCGCCGCCGAAAGCTTGTCCCGAGCTCCGCCGACGGTCCCAACCAGGGCTCGCTGGTCGAGGTCGACTGACCCCCGAACCCGTTCCGGGGTATTTGAGGTTTTGCGGCAACGCCAAGGATCGAGCGGGTGAGGGAAAAACTCGCCGCATGTCCCGGCCCGCCTCCGCTCGCCACGTGAAGGATTCTGAGCAATCGAACCATATCGTGCGCGCCACCAAAAAGAACAACCCGACTAACGCAAAAAAAGGACGAGGTGAACACGAGGACTTCCTGTGAGGTCACCCATCCCGCATCTACTCGCCCATGCACGCTTAATCGCGGAGTTCCGATGGGATCCGGCATGCATTGAGCCGGTATGATCGCACCGGCCAAGCGTGTCGCGATCAAGTGCTTTCATGCCTCTTCGCCCGGCCGTGCGTATTCAAACGATCATAACTTTCCCCTTGTCCGGATGAACTCGAGGCCCGGAGGCGCGGCCGAGGTGTCTGTCCCGAGCTCGCCGACGCCCCAACCAAGGGTCGCCCGCTGAGGTCGACTCGACCTCGGGAAACTCCGTTCCGGGACCTATTTCGGAGGTTTTGCGGCAACGCCAAGGATCGGAGCCGCCGGGTGAGGAAACCCACCTGCCGCGGTCCCGGCCCGGCTCCGCCGCCGAGAAGGATTTGAGCCATCGAAACCATACGTGCACGCCACCAAAAGAACAACCCGACCGACGCAAAAGGAGGAGGTGCAACACGAGGGACTTCCTCAGAGGTCACCCATCCCAGTACTACTCTCGCCTCAAGCACGTTTAATGCGGAGTTCTCGGGATCCGGTGCACAGTGCTGGTATGATCGCACCCGTCATGTGTAGCGATTGGGTGCTTCATGCCTTTCGTCGGCCGCCGTGCGCGCTTCAAACGATCATAACTTCTTTGTCCGGATGAATCTCGAGGCCCGGAGGCGCCGCCGGAAAGCTCGTCCCGAGCCCGCCGACGTCCCAACCAAGGCTCGCGTCGACCTCGAGGTCCTCGGAACCCGTTCGGGGACCTTTTCGGAGGTTTTGCGTAACGCCAAGGACGGAGCCACCGGTCGAGGAAACCGACCCGCCGCGGTCCCGGCCCATCTCGCCCGCCGAGAAGGATTTGAGCCATCGAAACCATACGCGTGCGCGCCACCAAAAGAACAACCCGACCGACGCAAAGGAGGAGGTGCAACACGAGGACTTCCTGTGAGGGTCGGGCCCATCCCAATACTACTCTCGCCAAGCACGCTGAATCGCGGAGTTCCGATGGGATCCCGGCATCGTGCCGGTATGATCGCACACTGGCCAAGTGTGTCGCGATCATGCTTTCATGCCTCGCCGGGCCGCCGTGCGCGCTCAAAACGATGATAACTTTCTCGTCCGGATGACCCGAGGCCCGGAGGCGCCGGGCTGAAAGCTCGTCCCGAGCCGCCGACGTCCCAACCAGGGTCGCTCGTTCGACCTTCCTGCCTCGGGAACCCGTTCCGGACCTATTTCGGAGGTTTTGCGCAACGCCAAGGACGTGAGCGCCGGGTCAGGAAAACCGACTCGGCCGGTCCCGGCCCATCTCCGCCGAGAAGGATTTGAGCCATCGAAACCATACGTGCGCACGCCACCAAAAGAACAACCCGACCGACGCAAAAGGAGGAGGTGCAACACGAGGACTTCCCAGAGGTCACCCATCCCGCATTACTTCGCCCAAGCACGCTTAACTCGCGGAGTTCACGATGGGATCCACAGATTGGGCCGGTATGATCGCACCTCGCCAAGTGTGTCGCGATCAAGTGCTTCATGCCTTCGCGGCCGCCGTGCGCGTTTCCAAACGATCATAACTTTCTCGTCCGGGATGAATCTCGAAGGTCCCGGAGGCGTCTGGGCCGGAAAGCCTCGGCCCCGAGCCCGCCGACGTCCTGCAACCAAGGCTCGCCGACCTCGACTCGAAACCCGTTCGGGACCTATTTTCGTGAGGTTTTGCGGCAACGCCAAGGATCGGAGCCGCCGGTGAGGAAACCGACTCCGGCCGGTCCCGTGCCCGCCTCGCGCCGAGAAGGATTCGAGCCATCGAAACCATACGCGTGCGCGCCACCAAAAGAACAACCCGATCGACGCAAAAGGATTACACAGAGGTGCAACACGAGGGACTTCCAAAGAGGTCACCGATCCCAGATACTTTCGCCTGCATTTTTAATCGTGAGTTCTCGATGGGATCCGGCATGAGTGCCGGTACGATCGCACCGTCAAGTGTGTCGCGACTGCGTTTCATGCCTCTTCGCGGCGCGGCGCGCTTCAAACGATCATAACCTTCGTCCGGATGAATCTCGAGGCCCGGAGGCGCCGAATGCTCGCCCGAGCCCGCCGACGCCCCAACCCGGCTCGCCCGTTGAGGTCGACCTCGACTTCGGGAACTGCCCGGACCTATTTCTCGGAGGTTTTGCGTTAACGCCAAGGATCAGGGAGCCGGTGGAGAAACCACGGCCGCGGTCCCGGCCCCTGCCTCCGCCGCTGAGAAGGATTTTAGCCATCGAACCATACGCGCACGCCACCAAAAGAACAACCCGATCGACGCAAAAAGCGAGGAGGTGCAACACGAGGACTTCTCCTAGGAGGTCACCCATCCCTTAAGATTACTCGCCCAAGCACGCTTAGCCGCTGAGCCCGATGGATCCTGCATTAGTGCCGGTATGATCGCACCCGCTGGCGTGGCGCGATCTACCGCTTCATGCTCGCCGGCCGCGTGCGCGCTTCAAACGATCATAACTCTTCGTCCGGATGAATCTCGAGGCCCGGAGGCGCCGCCGGAAAGCTCGTCCCGAGCCCGCCGACGTCCCAACCAAGGCTCGCGGTTGAGGTCGACTCGACTAGAAACCCGTTTCCGGGACCCACGTGAGGTTTTCATGCAACGCTAAGGATCGGAGCCGCCGGTCGAGAAACCGACCTGCCGGGGTCCCGGGCCCATCTCCGCCGCCGAGAAGGATTTGAGCCATCGAAACCATACGCGTGCGCGCCACCAAAGAACAACCCGACCGGGACGCAAAAGGAGGAGGTGCAACACGAGGACTTCCTGAGGTCACCCATCCCAAAGATTACTTCGCCCAAGCACGCTTAATCGCAGTCTCCGATGGGATCCGGCATTAGTGCCGGTATGATCGCACCGTCAAGTGTGTCGCGATCAACCGCTTCATGCATTCGCCGAGCCGCCGTGCGCGCTTCAAACGATCATAACTTTCTGTCCGGATGAATCTCGAGGCCCGAGGCGCCGCTCGAAAGTCACCCAGCCCGCCGACGTCCCAACCAAGGCTCACGTCGACTCGACTCTCGAACCCGTTCCGGACCTTTTCGTGAGGCTCACAACGCCATGATCGTGAGTCACGGTCGTGAAACCGACTGCGGTCCCGGCCCATCTCCGCCGCCAGAGGATTGAGCCATCGGAACCATACGCGTGCGCGTCATCAGTGAACAACCCGATCGATCAAAGTGAGGAGTGCAACACGAGACTTCCCCAGAGGTCACCCATCCCGCACTACTTCGCCCAAGCACGCTTAACCCATGAGTTCGATGGATCCGTGCATTGTGCCGGTATGATCGCACCCGTCATGTGTCGCGAACTCCCGCTGCTCTCGCCGGCCGCCGGCGCGCTTCAAACGATGATAACTCCTTCTGTCCCGGATGAATCTCGAGCCCGGAGAGGCGTCCTGGAGTTTGCCCTCGCAGGCACGATCTCCCAACCAGGGCTCGCCTTGGCTGAGGTCGTTCGACCATAGAAACCCGTTCCGGGACCTATTTCTGAGGGTTTTGCATGCGAACGCCAAGGACTGAGCCGCAGTCGAGAACCGACCTGCTGTCCTGTCCCAGTCCGTGTCCGCCAGAAGGGGATTTGAGCCATCGAAACCATACGCGTGCACGCCACCAAAAGAACAACCCGATCGACGAAAAAGGATGAGGTGCAACACGAGGACTTTCAGAGGTCACCCATCCCAAGCATTGTTTCCGCCCAAGCACGCTTAATCATGAGTTCGATGGGATCCTCATTGGTGTTGTATGACGCACGGCCAAGGTGGCGCTGGGCGCGAACAATCGCTTTATGCCTTCTCACAAGGTGTTGCGCTTCAAACGATCATAACTTTCTGTCCGGATGAATCCCGAGGCCCTGGAGGCGCCGCCGAAAGCTCTGCCCCGAGCCCGCCGCCATCCCAACCTGGGTCGCTTGGTTGAGGCCTCGACCCCAGAACCCATCGGAAACTCGGAGGTTTTGCGGCAACGCCAAGGTCAGAGTCGCCGGTGAGGAAACCGACTCGCCGCGTGTCCCCGGCCCGTTCTCCGCCGCCGAGAAGGATTTAAGCCATCGAAACCATACGCGTGCGCGCCACCAAAAGAACAACCCGACCGACGCAAAAAGGAGGAGGTGCAACACGAGGGACTTCTCAGGAGGTCACCCATCCCAAGCATTTACCCGCCCAAGCACGCTTTAACTCATGGAGTTCTCGATGGGATCCGTATTCAGACAGGGCTGGTATGATCGCACCTGTCAAGTGTGGCGCGATCAAGTGCTTCATGCTCGCCGGCCACCGTGCGCGCTTCAAACGATCACAACTTTTTCGTCCGGGATGAATCTCGAGGCCCGGGAGGCGCTGGAAAGCTCGTCCCGAGCTCCGCCGATTCCCAACCTGTGGCTCGTCGCATTGAGGTCGACCTCGACTCGAACCCTCCGGGACCTTTTTTCGGAGGTTTTGCAACGCCATGATCGGAGCCTGAGGTCAGGAACCGATCGCCGGGGTCCCGGTCCCGTCTCCGCCGCCGAGAAGGATTAAGCCATCGAACCACACGCGGCGCGCCACCAAAAGAACAACCCGACTGACGCAAAAAGGATGAGGTGCAACACGAGGACTTCCCAGGAGGTCACCCATCCTGATACTCTCGCCAAGCACGCTTGACTGTGAGTCTCGATGGGATCCAAGCCATTAGTGCATGATCGCACCCGTCAAGTGTGTCGCGATCAAGTGCTTCATGCCTTCACGGCCGCCGCGCGCTTCAAACGATCATAACTTCTCGTCCGGGATGAATCTCGAGGCCCGGAGGCGCCGCCGGGAAAGCTGGCCCCGAGCTCGCCGACGTCCCCACCGGGGCCTCGCTGCTGAGGTCGACCTCGACCCATAGAAACCGCTCCGGACCTATTTCGAGGTTTTGCGGCAACGCCATGATCTGGAGCCGCCGGGTGAGGAAACCGACTCGCCGGGTCCTGGCCCGCCTCCGCCGCCGAGAAGGATTTTGAGCCATCGAAACCATACGCGTGCGCGCCACCAAAAGAACAACCGCGATCGACGCAAAAAGGATGAGGTGCAACACGAGACTTCCCAGAGGTCACCCATCCCGCACACTCACGCCAAGCACGCTTAATCGCGGAGTTCTCGATGGGATCCAGTTCACAAGTGCTGCATGATCGCACCGGCCAAGTGTCGCGATCAAGTGCTTCATGCCTTCGCGAGCCGCCGCGGCGCGCTTCAAACGATCATAACTTTCGCCCGGATGAACCCGAGGTCTGGAGGCTGCCGCCTTGAAAGCTTGTCCCGAGCCCGCCGATCGCCCCAACCAGGGCCGCCTGGGCTGAGGCCGGACTCGACCCTGGAACCTGCTCCGGGACCTATTTCGAGGTTTTGCGCAACGCCAAGGATCGAGCCGCCGGGAGTGAGGAAACCGACCGCCATGTCCCGGCCCTGCCTCCGACGCCGAGAAGGATTTTAGCCATCGAAACCATACGCGTGCGCGCCACCAAAAGAACAACCCGATCGACGCAAAAGGATGAGGTGCAACACGAGGGACTTTCCAGAGGTCACCCATCCCGCACTACTACTCGCCAACCACGCTTAATCATGAGTTGGATGGGATCCTGCATTAGCTGGTATGATCGCACTGTTGCTGGCGCGATCAATCGCTTTTATGCCATCATAGGGCGTGCGGCTTCAAACGATCATAACTTTCTCGTCCGGGATGAATCTCGAGGCCCGGGAGGCGTCACGGAAAGCTCGCCCCGAGCTCCGCCGACGTCCCAACCAGGGCTCGCTCGGCTGAGGTAGACTCGACCATAGAAACCCTGCTCCGGCCTATTTCGAGGTTTTGCGGCAACGCAAAGGATCGGAGCGGGGTGAGGAAACCGACCGCCTTTGTCCCGGCCCATCTCCGCCGCCGAAGGATTTGAGCCATCGAACCATACGCGTGCGCGCGCACCAAAAGAACAACCCGATCGACGCAAAAAGGATGAGGTGCAACACGAGACTTCCTCAGAGGTCACCCATCCCAGATTACTCTCGCCCAAGCACGCTTAATCAAGGAGTTCTCGCGGGGATCCGGCATTGGCCGGTATGATCGCACCGTCAAGTGTGTCGCGATCAAGTGCTTCATGCCTTTCGCAAAGGCCGCTGCGCGCTTCAAACGATCATAACTGGTCCGGATGAATCTCGAGGCCCGGAGGCGCCGCTGGAAAGTCGGTCCCGAGCCCGCCGCCGTCCCAACCAGGCTCGCTCTGGCTGAGGTCGACCAACCATAGAAACCCGCTCCGGACCGCTGAGGATTTTCATGCAAGAACGCCAAGGATCGGAGCCGGGGGGAAACCGACCGCCATGTCCCCGGCCCTCCTCCGCCGCCGAGAAGGATTTGAGCCATCGAACCATACGCGTGCGCGCCACCAAAAGAACAACCCGATCGACGCAAAAAGGAGGAGGTGCAACACGAGGACTTCCCAGAGGTCACCCATCCCAAGATTACTCTCGCCAAGCACGCTAATCGCGGAGTTCGATGGGATCCGTGCATTAGTGCCGGTATGATCGCACCGTCAAGTGTGTCGCGATCAACCGCGTTTACTCACAAGGCCGCCGGCGCTTCAAACGATCATAACTTTCGTCCGGATGAATCTCGAGTCTCGGAGGCGCGGGGCTGAAAGCTCGGGCTCCCCGAGCCCGCCGACGTCCCAACCAGGGCTCGCCGATCGGTTGAGGTCGTCTGACTCGAAACTGCCTCCGGACCTATTTCTGGAGGTTTTGCGCAACGCCAAGGATCGGAGTCACGGTGAGGAAACCGACCTGCCGGTCCCGCCCCTCCCCGTCTCCGCCGAGAAGGATTTGAGACATCGAATCCATATGCGCGCCACCAAAAGAACAACCCGATCGACGCAAAAAGGATGAGGTGCAACACGCAGGACTTCTCAGAGGTCACCCATCCAAAGATTACTCTCGCCTCAAGCACGCTTAATCGCGGAGTTCGATGGATCCGGCACAGTGCCGGTATGATCGCACTGCCAGTGTGTCGCGATCAAGTGCTTCATGCTCGCCGGGCCGCGGCGCGCTTCAAACGATCATAACTTTTCGTCCGGATGAATCTCGAGGCCGGAGGCGCCTGAGCTGAGCTTGTCTGAGCTCGCCGGGACGTCCCCAACCAGGGTCGCCCTGGCTGTTGAGGTCGACTCGACCTCGTGAAAACCTGCTCCGGACCTATTTCTCGAGGTTTTCATGCAACGCCAAGGATCGGAGCTGGCCGGTCGTGAAACCGACCGCCGGGTCCCGGCCCATTCAGCCGCCGAGAAGGATTTGAGCCATCGGAACCATACGGCGCCGCCACCAAAAGAACAACCCATCGACGAAAAGGATGAGGTGCAACACGAGGACTTCCCAGGAGGTCACCCATCCCAAGATTATCGCCAAGCACGCTTAATCTTAAGTGAGTTCGATGGATCCGGTGCATTAGTGCCGGTAGGACCGCACCCGTCAAGTGTCGCGATCAAGTGCTTCATGCTCGCCGCCGCTGCGGCGCTTCAAACGACATAACTTCTCATCCGGATGAATCCTGAGAGGCCCGGAGGGCATCATTGCCGAGCTTGTCCCGAGCCTGGCTGACGTCCCAACTGGGGAGGTCTCGCTGGGTTGAGGTCGACTCGACTCGAACCTGCCCGGACCTTTTTCGGAGGCTTCGGTGGCAACGCCGGATCGGAGCGCCGGGGTCGAGGAAAATCGACCTGCCGGGGGTCCCGTCCCATCTCCACAGCCGAGAAGGATTTTAGCCATCGAAACCATACGCGTGCGCGCCACCAAAAGAACAACCCGACTGACGCAAAAAGGATGAGGTGCAACACGAGGACTTTCCCCAGAGGTCACCCATCCCAAGATTACTCTCGCCCCACGACGTTTAATCATGGAGTTCGATGGGATCCGCATTAGAGGCCGGTATGATCGCACCCGTCAAGTGTCGCGATCAAGTGCTTCATGCCTTCGCCGGCCGCCGTGCGCGGCTTCCAAACGATCATAACTTTCTGTCCGGATGAATCTCGAGGCCCGGAGGCGCCACGGAAAGCTTATCCCTGAGCCCGCCGACGTCCCAACCAGGGTTTCGTCGCCTGCTGAGGTCGACTCGACTCGAAACCAGTCCCGGACCTATTTCGGGAGGTTTTGCGCAACGCCAAGGATCTAGAGTCACGGTGAGGAAACCGACCCGTCGGCGGTCCCGTCCTGCCTCCGCCGCCGAGAAGGGGGATTTGGGCATCGAACCATACGCGTGCGCGGGCCACCAAAAGAACAACCCGATCGACGCAAAAAGGATGAGGTGCAACACGAGGACTTCCTCAGAGGTCACCCATCCCAAGATTACTTTCGCCCAAGCACGCTTAATCATGAGTTCTCACGGGATCCGGTGCATTAGTGGCTGGCATGATCGCACTGGCCGTCAAGTGTGTCGCGATCAAGTGCTTCATGCTCTTCGCTGCCGCCGTGCGCTTCAAACGATCATAATCTTTTGTCCGGATGAATCTCGAGGCCCGGAGGCGCCGCCGAAAGTCGGCCCCGAGCCCGCCGATCGCCCCAACCAGGGTTCGCCCGGCTGAGGTCCACTCCCCGACTTCGGAAACCTGCCCGGACCTATTTCGGAGGTTTTGCAAGAACGCTGAGGATCGGAGGCCACGGGCGAGGAAACCGATCCCAAGGGGTCCCGCCCATCTCCGCCGAGAAGGATTTGAGCCATCAAAACCATACGCCGTGCGCGCCACCAAAAGAACAACCCGATCGACGCAAAAGGATGAGGTGCAACACGAGGACTTCCTCAGAGGTCACCCATCCCAAGATTCACAAGCACGCTTAATCGCAGTTCACGGGATCCGTGTGGCTGTTGTTTGATGATCGCACCGTCCAGTGTGTGTCGCGATCAAGTGCTTCATGCCTCGCGGCCGCGCTCGTGCGCGCTTCAAACGATCATAATCTCCCTCCGTCCGGATGAATCCATGGCCCGGGAGGCGCCGTCGAAAGCCTGCCCCGAGCTCCGCCGGACGTCCTGCAACTGTGGTTTCGCTCCTATTGAGCACCCTCACTCCTCGTAGTCTGCTCCGGGACTATTTCTGAGGTTTCACAAGAACGCCAAGGATCGGAGCGCCGGTGAGGAAACCGACCGGCCATGTCCCGGCCTCGTTCCGCCGAGAAGGATTTAGCCATCGAAACCATACGCGTGCGCGCCACCAAAAGAACAACCCGACTTACGCAAAAGACAGCAGCAACACGAGGATTTCCTGCGAGGTCACCCATCCTGGCATTTGCCCCGCCTCAAGCACGCTTAATCATGAGTTCACGGATCCTGGTATTAGTGCTGGTAAGATCGCACCCCGCCAAGTGTGGCGCGATGGCAAGCCATGCTCGCGGCCGCCGTGCGCGCTTCAAACGATCATAACTTTTCTGTCCGGATGAACTCGAGGTTCGGAGGCGGCCGGGCGGAAAGCTTGTCCCTGAGCCCGCCGATCCCAACCAGGGCTCGGGGCGGCTGAGGGCTTCCACTGACCCCGGAAAACCCTCCGGGACCTATTTCGGAGGTTTTGCAAGAACGCCAAGGATCGGAGCCGCCGGTGAGGAAACCGACCGCGGCGGGTCCCTGCCCGCCCACCGCCAGAAGCGGATTTGAGCAATGAGAACCATGCGGCACACACCAAAACAATAAGTTCAATTGGATAAAAAGGAGGAGAGGTGCAACACGAGGACTTCCTCAGAGGGTCACCCATCCCAAGACTACTCTCACCTGGGCACGCTTAACTCTGGCTGCCTGGCGGGATCCGGTGTATTGGCCGGTATGGACGCACTCACAAGCGTGGCGATCAATCTATGATGCTCGCAAGGCCGCCGTGCGCGCTTTCAAACGATAAAATTTTTTTCCGGATGAATCTCGATGCCCGGGAGGCGCCGCCGGAAAGCTCGTCCCGAGCCCGCCGACGTCCCAACCAGGGCTCGCCCTGCCGAGGTCGACCTCGACCTCGGAACCCGTTCCGGGACCTATTTCGGAGGTTTTGCGGCAACGCCAAGGATCGGAGCCGCCGGTGAGGAAACCGACCTGCCGCGGTCCCGGGCCCGTCTCCGCCGCCGAGAAGGATTTGAGCCATCGAAACCATACGCGTGCGCGCCACCAAAAGAACAACCCGACTGACGCAAAAAGGATGAGGTGCAACACGAGGACTTCCCAGGAGGTCACCCATCCCAGTACTACTCTCGCCCAAGCACGCTTAACTGCGGAGTTCTGATGGGATCCGGTGCATTAGTGCCGGTATGATCGCACCCGTCAAGTGTGTCGCGATCAAGTGCTTCATGCCTTCGCCGGCCGCCGTGCGCGCTTCAAACGATCATAACTTTCTCGTCCGGATGAATCTCGAGGCCCGGAGGCGCCGCCGGAAAGCTCGTCCCGAGCCCGCCGACGTCCCAACCAGGGCTCGCCCGGCTGAGGTCGACCTCGACCTCGGAACCCGTTCCGGGACCTATTTCGGAGGTTTTGCGGCAACGCCAAGGATCGGAGCCGCCGGTGAGGAAACCGACCTGCCGCGGTCCCGGGCCCGTCTCCGCCGCCGAGAAGGATTTGAGCCATCGAAACCATACGCGTGCGCGCCACCAAAAGAACAACCCGACTGACGCAAAAAGGATGAGGTGCAACACGAGGACTTCCCAGAGGTCACCCATCCCAGCACTACTCTCGCCCAAGCACGCTTAATCGCGGAGTTCCGATGGGATCCGGTGCATTAGTGCCGGTATGATCGCACCCGTCAAGTGTGTCGCGATCAAGTGCTTCATGCCTTCGCCGGCCGCCGTGCGCGCTTCAAACGATCATAACTTTCTCGTCCGGATGAATCTCGAGGCCCGGAGGCGCCGCCGGAAAGCTCGTCCCGAGCCCGCCGACGTCCCAACCAGGGCTCGCCTGCTGAGGTCGACCTCGACTCGGAACCCGTTCCGGACCTATTTCGAGGTTTTGCGGCAACGCCAAGGATCGGAGCCGCCGGGTGAGGAAACCGACCTGCCGCGGTCCCGGGCCCGTCTCCGCCGCCGAGAAGGATTTGAGCCATCGAAACCATACGCGTGCGCGCCACCAAAAGAACAACCCGACTGACGCAAAAAGGATGAGGTGCAACACGAGGACTTCCCAGGAGGTCACCCATCCCAGTACTACTCTCGCCCAAGCACGCTTAATCGCGGAGTTCGATGGGATCCGTGCATTAGTGCCGGTATGATCGCACCCGTCAAGTGTGTCGCGATCAAGTGCTTCATGCCTTCGCCGGCCGCCGTGCGCGCTTCAAACGATCATAACTTTCTGTCCGGGATGAATCTCGAGGCCCGGGAGGCGCCGCTGGAAAGCTCGTCCTGAGCCCGCCGACGTCCCAACCAGGGCTCGCCCGGTTGAGGTCGACCTCGACCTCAGAAACCCGTTCCGGGACCTATTTCGGAGGTTTTGCGGCAACGCCAAGGATCGGAGCCGCCGGGTGAGGAAACCGACCTGCCGCGGTCCCGGGCCCGTCTCCGCCGCCGAGAAGGATTTGAGCCATCGAAACCATACGCGTGCGCGCCACCAAAAGAACAACCCGACTGACGCAAAAAGGATGAGGTGCAACACGAGGACTTCCCCAGAGGTCACCCATCCCAGTACTACTCTCGCCCAAGCACGCTTAACTGCGGAGTTCTGATGGGATCCGGTGCATTAGTGCTGGTATGATCGCACCTGTCAAGTGTGTCGCGATCAAGTGCTTCATGCCTTCGCCGGGCCGCCGTGCGCGCTTCAAACGATCATAACTTTCTCGTCCGGATGAATCTCGAGGCCCGGAGGCGCCGCTGGAAAGCTCGTCCTGAGCCCGCCGACGTCCCAACCAGGGCTCGCCCGGTTGAGGTCGACCTCGACCTCAGAAACCCGTTCCGGGACCTATTTCGAGGTTTTGCGGCAACGCCAAGGATCGGAGCCGCCGGTGAGGAAACCGACCCGCCGCGGTCCCGGCCCGTCTCCGCCGCCGAGAAGGATTTGAGCCATCGAAACCATACGCGTGCGCGCCACCAAAAGAACAACCCGACTGACGCAAAAAGGATGAGGTGCAACACGAGGACTTCCTCAGAGGTCACCCATCCCAGCACTACTCTCGCCCAAGCACGCTTAATCGCGGAGTTCCGATGGGATCCGGTGCATTAGTGCCGGTATGATCGCACCCGTCAAGTGTGTCGCGATCAAGTGCTTCATGCCTTCGCCGGCCGCCGTGCGCGCTTCAAACGATCATAACTTTCTCGTCCGGATGAATCTCGAGGCCCGGAGGCGCCGCCGGAAAGCTCGTCCCGAGCCCGCCGACGTCCCAACCAGGGCTCGCCCGCTGAGGTCGACCTCGACTCCGGAACCCGTTCCGGGACCTATTTCGGAGGTTTTGCGGCAACGCCAAGGATCGGAGCCGCCGGTCGAGGAAACCGACTCGCCGCGGTCCCGGCCCGTCTCCGCCGCCGAGAAGGATTTGAGCCATCGAAACCATACGCGTGCGCGCCACCAAAAGAACAACCCGACTGACGCAAAAAGGAGGAGGTGCAACACGAGGACTTCCCAGAGGTCACCCATCCCAAGCACTACTCTCGCCCAAGCACGCTTAATCGCGGAGTTCCGATGGGATCCGGTGCATTAGTGCCGGTATGATCGCACCCGTCAAGTGTGTCGCGATCAAGTGCTTCATGCCTTCGCCGGCCGCCGTGCGCGCTTCAAACGATCATAACTTTCTCGTCCGGATGAATCTCGAGGCCCGGAGGCGCCGCCGGAAAGCTCGTCCCGAGCCCGCCGACGTCCCAACCAGGGCTCGCCCTGCTGAGGTCGACCTCGACCTCGAAACCCGTTCCGGACCTATTTCGGAGGTTTTGCGGCAACGCCAAGGATCGGAGCCGCCGGTGAGGAAACCGACCCGCCGCGGTCCCGGCCCGTCTCCGCCGCCGAGAAGGATTTGAGCCATCGAAACCATACGCGTGCGCGCCACCAAAAGAACAACCCGACTGACGCAAAAAGGATGAGGTGCAACACGAGGACTTCCCAGAGGTCACCCATCCCAAGCACTACTCTCGCCCAAGCACGCTTAATCGCGGAGTTCGATGGGATCCGTGCATTAGTGCCGGTATGATCGCACCCGTCAAGTGTGTCGCGATCAAGTGCTTCATGCCTTCGCCGGCCGCCGTGCGCGCTTCAAACGATCATAACTTTCTGTCCGGATGAATCTCGAGGCCCGGAGGCGCCGCCGGAAAGCTCGTCCCGAGCCCGCCGACGTCCCAACCAGGGCTCGCCTGGCTGAGGTCGACCTCGACCTCGAAACCCGTTCCGGACCTATTTCGAGGTTTTGCGGCAACGCCAAGGATCGGAGCCGCCGGTGAGGAAACCGACCCGCCGCGGTCCCGGCCCGTCTCCGCCGCCGAGAAGGATTTGAGCCATCGAAACCATACGCGTGCGCGCCACCAAAAGAACAACCCGACTGACGCAAAAAGGATGAGGTGCAACACGAGGACTTCCTCAGAGGTCACCCATCCCAAGCACTACTCTCGCCCAAGCACGCTTAATCGCGGAGTTCGATGGGATCCGTGCATTAGTGCCGGTATGATCGCACCCGTCAAGTGTGTCGCGATCAAGTGCTTCATGCCTTCGCCGGCCGCCGTGCGCGCTTCAAACGATCATAACTTTCTCGTCCGGATGAATCTCGAGGCCCGGAGGCGCCGCCGGAAAGCTCGTCCCGAGCCCGCCGACGTCCCAACCAGGGCTCGCCTGCTGAGGTCGACCTCGACCTCGAAACCCGTTCCGGGACCTATTTCGGAGGTTTTGCGGCAACGCCAAGGATCGGAGCCGCCGGTGAGGAAACCGACCCGCCGCGGTCCCGGCCCGTCTCCGCCGCCGAGAAGGATTTGAGCCATCGAAACCATACGCGTGCGCGCCACCAAAAGAACAACCCGACTGACGCAAAAAGGATGAGGTGCAACACGAGGACTTCCTCAGAGGTCACCCATCCCAAGCACTACTCTCGCCCAAGCACGCTTAATCGCGGAGTTCGATGGGATCCGGTGCATTAGTGCCGGTATGATCGCACCCGTCAAGTGTGTCGCGATCAAGTGCTTCATGCCTTCGCCGGCCGCCGTGCGCGCTTCAAACGATCATAACTTTCTCGTCCGGATGAATCTCGAGGCCCGGAGGCGCCGCCGGAAAGCTCGTCCCGAGCCCGCCGACGTCCCAACCAGGGCTCGCCTGCTGAGGTCGACCTCGACCTCGGAACCTGTTCCGGACCTATTTCGGAGGTTTTGCGGCAACGCCAAGGATCGGAGCCGCCGGTCGAGGAAACCGACCTGCCGCGGTCCCGGGCCCGTCTCCGCCGCCGAGAAGGATTTGAGCCATCGAAACCATACGCGTGCGCGCCACCAAAAGAACAACCCGACTGACGCAAAAAGGATGAGGTGCAACACGAGGACTTCCCAGGAGGTCACCCATCCCAAGCACTACTCTCGCCCAAGCACGCTTAATCGCGGAGTTCGATGGGATCCGGTGCATTAGTGCCGGTATGATCGCACCTGTCAAGTGTGTCGCGATCAAGTGCTTCATGCCTTCGCCGGGCCGCCGTGCGCGCTTCAAACGATCATAACTTTCTGTCCGGGATGAATCTCGAGGCCCGGGAGGCGCCGCTGGAAAGCTCGTCCTGAGCCCGCCGACGTCCCAACCAGGGCTCGCCTGCTGAGGTCGACCTCGACCTCGAAACCCGTTCCGGACCTATTTCGGAGGTTTTGCGGCAACGCCAAGGATCGGAGCCGCCGGGTGAGGAAACCGACCTGCCGCGGTCCCGGGCCCGTCTCCGCCGCCGAGAAGGATTTGAGCCATCGAAACCATACGCGTGCGCGCCACCAAAAGAACAACCCGACTGACGCAAAAAGGATGAGGTGCAACACGAGGACTTCCCAGGAGGTCACCCATCCCAGTACTACTCTCGCCCAAGCACGCTTAACTGCGGAGTTCTGATGGGATCCGTGCATTAGTGCTGGTATGATCGCACCTGTCAAGTGTGTCGCGATCAAGTGCTTCATGCCTTCGCCGGGCCGCCGTGCGCGCTTCAAACGATCATAACTTTCTGTCCGGGATGAATCTCGAGGCCCGGGAGGCGCCGCTGGAAAGCTCGTCCTGAGCCCGCCGACGTCCCAACCAGGGCTCGCCCGGTTGAGGTCGACCTCGACCTCAGAAACCCGTTCCGGGACCTATTTCGGAGGTTTTGCGGCAACGCCAAGGATCGGAGCCGCCGGGTGAGGAAACCGACCTGCCGCGGTCCCGGGCCCGTCTCCGCCGCCGAGAAGGATTTGAGCCATCGAAACCATACGCGTGCGCGCCACCAAAAGAACAACCCGACTGACGCAAAAAGGAGGAGGTGCAACACGAGGACTTCCCAGGAGGTCACCCATCCCAGTACTACTCTCGCCCAAGCACGCTTAACTGCGGAGTTCTGATGGGATCCGGTGCATTAGTGCTGGTATGATCGCACCTGTCAAGTGTGTCGCGATCAAGTGCTTCATGCCTTCGCCGGGCCGCCGTGCGCGCTTCAAACGATCATAACTTTCTGTCCGGGATGAATCTCGAGGCCCGGGAGGCGCCGCTGGAAAGCTCGTCCTGAGCCCGCCGACGTCCCAACCAAGGCTCGCCGTCGACCTCGACCTCAGAAACCCGTTCCGGGACCTATTTCGGAGGTTTTGCGGCAACGCCAAGGATCGGAGCCGCCGGGTGAGGAAACCGACCTGCCGCGGTCCCGGGCCCGTCTCCGCCGCCGAGAAGGATTTGAGCCATCGAAACCATACGCGTGCGCGCCACCAAAAGAACAACCCGACCGACGCAAAAAGGAGGAGGTAACACGAGGACTTCCTAGTGAGTCACCCATCCCTGCACTACTTCGCCAAGCACGTTAACTCTGAGTTCGATGGGATCCGTGCATGCCAGTGCCGGTATGATCGCACTCGTCATGTGGCGCGATCAACCGCTTTATGCTCGCCGTGCCGCGCTCAAACGATCATAACTTTCTGTACCTAGATGAATCTCGAGGCCCAGAGGCGCCGAGGGAGGTCTGACAGAGCTCTACGCTGCCCTGGGGCCCTGGTGGCCGCCTTGCCAAAGTCAGACCACCCGAAACCTGCTCCTGGGCCCGTTTCTGAGCTTTTGCAGCAACGCCAAGGATCGAGGCGCCGGCGAGGAAACGGACCTGCCGCGGTCCCG
This sequence comes from Canavalia ensiformis, assembly GCA_026541065.1. Taxonomy (NCBI): domain Eukaryota; kingdom Viridiplantae; phylum Streptophyta; class Magnoliopsida; order Fabales; family Fabaceae; genus Canavalia; species Canavalia ensiformis. Next base: position 19,868 of record JAMKYM010000443.1, read on the forward strand.
GCCCGCCTCCCGCCGCCGAGAAGGATTTGAGGAATTGAAACCATATGCCAGGCGCGCGACCAAAAGAACAAGCCCGACCGGACGCAAAGGAGGAGGTGCAACACGAGGACTTCCTGTGAGGTCACCCATCCCAAGATTACTCGGCCAAGCACGCTTAATCGCGGAGTTTCGATGGGATCCGTAGACCATTAGTGCCGGTATGATCGCACTGTCATGTGTGACAACCGTGCTTCATGCCTTCGCCGGGCCGCCGTGCGCGCTTCAAACGATCATAACTTTCTGTCCGGGATGAATCTCGAGGCCCGGGAGGCGCCGCTGGAAAGCTCGTCCTGAGCCCGCCGACGTCCCAACCAGGGCTCGCCCGGTTGAGGTCGACCTCGACCTCAGAAACCCGTTCCGGGACCTATTTCGGAGGTTTTGCGGCAACGCCAAGGATCGGAGCCGCCGGGTGAGGAAACCGACCTGCCGCGGTCCCGGGCCCGTCTCCGCCGCCGAGAAGGATTTGAGCCATCGAAACCATACGCGTGCGCGCCACCAAAAGAACAACCCGACTGACGCAAAAAGGATGAGGTGCAACACGAGGACTTCCCAGGAGGTCACCCATCCCAGTACTACTCTCGCCCAAGCACGCTTAACTGCGGAGTTCGATGGGATCCGTGCATTAGTGCCGGTATGATCGCACCCGTCAAGTGTGTCGCGATCAAGTGCTTCATGCCTTCGCCGGCCGCCGTGCGCGCTTCAAACGATCATAACTTTCTCGTCCGGATGAATCTCGAGGCCCGGGAGGCGCCGCTGGAAAGCTCGTCCTGAGCCCGCCGACGTCCCAACCAGGGCTCGCCCGGTTGAGGTCGACCTCGACCTCAGAAACCCGTTCCGGGACCTATTTCGGAGGTTTTGCGGCAACGCCAAGGATCGGAGCCGCCGGTGAGGAAACCGACCTGCCGCGGTCCCGGCCCGTCTCCGCCGCCGAGAAGGATTTGAGCCATCGAAACCATACGCGTGCGCGCCACCAAAAGAACAACCCGACTGACGCAAAAAGGAGGAGGTGCAACACGAGGACTTCCCAGGAGGTCACCCATCCCAAGCACTACTTCGCCCAAGCACGCTTAATCGCGGAGTTCCGATGGGATCCGTGCATTAGTGCTGGTATGATCGCACCTGTCAAGTGTGGCGCGATCAAGTGCTTCATGCCTTCGCCGGGCCGCCGTGCGCGCTTCAAACGATCATAACTTTCTGTCCGGGATGAATCTCGAGGCCCGGAGGCGCCGCCGGAAAGCTCGTCCCGAGCCCGCCGACGTCCCAACCAGGGCTCGCCGGCTGAGGTCGACCTCGACCTCGGAACCCGTTCCGGGACCTATTTCGAGGTTTTGCGGCAACGCCAAGGATCGGAGCCGCCGGGTGAGGAAACCGACCTGCCGCGGTCCCGGGCCCGTCTCCGCCGCCGAGAAGGATTTGAGCCATCGAAACCATACGCGTGCGCGCCACCAAAAGAACAACCCGACTGACGCAAAAAGGAGGAGGTGCAACACGAGGACTTCCTCAGAGGTCACCCATCCCAAGCACTACTTCGCCCAAGCACGCTTAATCGCGGAGTTCCGATGGGATCCGGTGCATTAGTGCCGGTATGATCGCACCCGTCAAGTGTGTCGCGATCAAGTGCTTCATGCCTTCGCCGGCCGCCGTGCGCGCTTCAAACGATCATAACTTTCTCGTCCGGATGAATCTCGAGGCCCGGGAGGCGCCGCTGGAAAGCTCGTCCTGAGCCCGCCGACGTCCCAACCAGGGCTCGCCCGGTTGAGGTCGACCTCGACCTCAGAAACCCGTTCCGGGACCTATTTCGGAGGTTTTGCAGCAACGCCAAGGATCGGAGCCGCCGGTGAGGAAACCGACCTGCCGCGGTCCCGGCCCGTCTCCGCCGCCGAGAAGGATTTGAGCCATCGAAACCATACGCGTGCGCGCCACCAAAAGAACAACCCGACCGACGCAAAAGGAGGAGGTGCAACACGAGGACTTCCTCAGAGGTCACCCATCCCAAGCACTACTCTCGCCCAAGCACGCTTAATCGCGGAGTTCGATGGGATCCGTGCATTAGTGCCGGTATGATCGCACCTGTCAAGTGTGTCGCGATCAAGTGCTTCATGCCTTCGCCGGGCCGCCGTGCGCGCTTCAAACGATCATAACTTTCTGTCCGGGATGAATCTCGAGGCCCGGGAGGCGCCGCTGGAAAGCTCGTCCTGAGCCCGCCGACGTCCCAACCAGGGCTCGCCCGGTTGAGGTCGACCTCGACCTCAGAAACCTGTTCCGGGACCTATTTCGGAGGTTTTGCAGCAACGCCAAGGATCGGAGCCGCCGGGTGAGGAAACCGACCTGCCGCGGTCCCGGGCCCGTCTCCGCCGCCGAGAAGGATTTGAGCCATCGAAACCATACGCGTGCGCGCCACCAAAAGAACAACCCGACTGACGCAAAAAGGAGGAGGTGCAACACGAGGACTTCCCAAGAGGTCACCCATCCCAGTACTACTCTCGCCCAAGCACGCTTAACTGCGGAGTTCTGATGGGATCCGGTGCATTAGTGCTGGTATGATCGCACCTGTCAAGTGTGTCGCGATCAAGTGCTTCATGCCTTCGCCGGGCCGCCGTGCGCGCTTCAAACGATCATAACTTTCTGTCCGGGATGAATCTCGAGGCCCGGGAGGCGCCGCTGGAAAGCTCGTCCTGAGCCCGCCGACGTCCCAACCAGGGCTCGCCCGGTTGAGGTCGACCTCGACCTCAGAAACCCGTTCCGGGACCTATTTCGGAGGTTTTGCGGCAACGCCAAGGATCGGAGCCGCCGGGTGAGGAAACCGACCTGCCGCGGTCCCGGGCCCGTCTCCGCCGCCGAGAAGGATTTGAGCCATCGAAACCATACGCGTGCGCGCCACCAAAAGAACAACCCGACTGACGCAAAAAGGATGAGGTGCAACACGAGGACTTCCCAGGAGGTCACCCATCCCAGTACTACTCTCGCCCAAGCACGCTTAACTGCGGAGTTCTGATGGGATCCGGTGCATTAGTGCTGGTATGATCGCACCTGTCAAGTGTGTCGCGATCAAGTGCTTCATGCCTTCGCCGGGCCGCCGTGCGCGCTTCAAACGATCATAACTTTCTGTCCGGGATGAATCTCGAGGCCCGGGAGGCGCCGCTGGAAAGCTCGTCCTGAGCCCGCCGACGTCCCAACCAGGGCTCGCCCGGTTGAGGTCGTCTCGACCTCAGAAACCCGTTCCGGGACCTATTTCGGAGGTTTTGCGGCAACGCCAAGGATCGGAGCCGCCGGGTGAGGAAACCGACCTGCCGCGGTCCCGGGCCCGTCTCCGCCGCCGAGAAGGATTTGAGCCATCGAAACCATACGCGTGCGCGCCACCAAAAGAACAACCCGACTGACGCAAAAAGGATGAGGTGCAACACGAGGACTTCCCAGGAGGTCACCCATCCCAGTACTACTCTCGCCCAAGCACGCTTAACTGCGGAGTTCTGATGGGATCCGGTGCATTAGTGCTGGTATGATCGCACCTGTCAAGTGTGTCGCGATCAAGTGCTTCATGCCTTCGCCGGGCCGCCGTGCGCGCTTCAAACGATCATAACTTTCTGTCCGGGATGAATCTCGAGGCCCGGGAGGCGCCGCTGGAAAGCTCGTCCTGAGCCCGCCGACGTCCCAACCAGGGCTCGCCCGGTTGAGGTCGACCTCGACCTCAGAAACCCGTTCCGGGACCTATTTCGAGGTTTTGCGCAACGCCAAGGATCGGAGCCGCCGGTCGAGGAAACCGACCTGCCGCGGTCCCGGGCCCGTCTCCGCCGCCGAGAAGGATTTGAGCCATCGAAACCATACGCGTGCGCGCCACCAAAAGAACAACCCGACTGACGCAAAAAGGATGAGGTGCAACACGAGGACTTCCCAGGAGGTCACCCATCCCAGTACTACTCTCGCCCAAGCACGCTTAACTGCGGAGTTCTGATGGGATCCGGTGCATTAGTGCTGGTATGATCGCACCTGTCAAGTGTGTCGCGATCAAGTGCTTCATGCCTTCGCCGGGCCGCCGTGCGCGCTTCAAACGATCATAACTTTCCGTCCGGATGAATCTCGAGGCCCGGGAGGCGCCGCTGGAAAGCTCGTCCTGAGCCCGCCGACGTCCCAACCAGGGCTCGCCCGGTTGAGGTCGACCTCGACTCGGAAACCCGTTCCGGACCTATTTCGGAGGTTTTGCGGCAACGCCAAGGATCGGAGCCGCCGGTGAGGAAACCGACTCCGCCAAGGCTCTGCCCCCGGCTTCCGCCTCCGAGAAGGATTTGGGAATTCGAAACCATGCGCGTGCGCGCGACCAAAAGAACAAGCCGATCGACCACAAGGAGGAGGGTGCAATGACGAGGATTTCCTGCAGAAGTCACCCATCCCAGCACTACTCTCGCCCAAGCACGCTTAATCGCGGAGTTCGATGGGATCCGTGCATTAGTGCCGGTATGATCGCACCCGTCAAGTGTGTCGCGATCAAGTGCTTCATGCCTTCGCCGGCCGCCGTGCGCGCTTCAAACGATCATAACTTTCTCGTCCGGATGAATCTCGAGGCCCGGAGGCGCCGCCGGAAAGCTCGTCCCGAGCCCGCCGACGTCCCAACCAGGGCTCGCCCGGCTGAGGTCGACCTCGACCTCGGAACCCGTTCCGGACCTATTTCGAGGTTTTGCAGCAACGCCAAGGATCGGAGCCGCCGGTGAGGAAACCGACCCGCCGCGGTCCCGGCCCGCCTCCGCCGCCGAGAAGGATTTGAGCCATCGAAACCATACGCGTGCGCGCCACCAAAAGAACAACCCGACCGACGCAAAAAGGAGGAGGTGCAACACGAGGACTTCCTCAGAGGTCACCCATCCCAAGCACTACTCTCGCCCAAGCACGCTTAATCGCGGAGTTCGATGGGATCCGTGCATTAGTGCCGGTATGATCGCACCCGTCAAGTGTGTCGCGATCAAGTGCTTCATGCCTTCGCCGGCCGCCGTGCGCGCTTCAAACGATCATAACTTTCTCGTCCGGATGAATCTCGAGGCCCGGAGGCGCCGCCGGAAAGCTCGTCCCGAGCCCGCCGACGTCCCAACCAGGGCTCGCCCGGCTGAGGTCGACCTCGACCTCGAAACCCGTTCCGGACCTATTTCGAGGTTTTGCAGCAACGCCAAGGATCGGAGCCGCCGGTGAGGAAACCGACCCGCCGCGGTCCCGGCCCGTCTCCGCCGCCGAGAAGGATTTGAGCCATCGAAACCATACGCGTGCGCGCCACCAAAAGAACAACCCGACTGACGCAAAAAGGAGGAGGTGCAACACGAGGACTTCCCAGAGGTCACCCATCCCAAGCACTACTCTCGCCCAAGCACGCTTAATCGCGGAGTTCGATGGGATCCGGTGCATTAGTGCCGGTATGATCGCACCCGTCAAGTGTGTCGCGATCAAGTGCTTCATGCCTTCGCCGGCCGCCGTGCGCGCTTCAAACGATCATAACTTTCTCGTCCGGATGAATCTCGAGGCCCGGAGGCGCCGCCGGAAAGCTCGTCCCGAGCCCGCCGACGTCCCAACCAGGGCTCGCCCGGTTGAGGTCGACCTCGACCTCAGAAACCCGTTCCGGACCTATTTCGGAGGTTTTGCGGCAACGCCAAGGATCGGAGCCGCCGGGTGAGGAAACCGACCTGCCGCGGTCCCGGGCCCGTCTCCGCCGCCGAGAAGGATTTGAGCCATCGAAACCATACGCGTGCGCGCCACCAAAAGAACAACCCGACTGACGCAAAAAGGAGGAGGTGCAACACGAGGACTTCCCAGGAGGTCACCCATCCCGACACTACTCTCGCCCAAGCACGCTTAATCGCGGAGTTCGATGGGATCCGGTGCATTAGTGCTGGTATGATCGCACCTGTCAAGTGTGTCGCGATCAAGTGCTTCATGCCTTCGCCGGGCCGCCGTGCGCGCTTCAAACGATCATAACTTTCTGTCCGGGATGAATCTCGAGGCCCGGGAGGCGCCGCTGGAAAGCTCGTCCTGAGCCCGCCGACGTCCCAACCAGGGCTCGCCCGGTTGAGGTCGACCTCGACCTCAGAAACCCGTTCCGGGACCTATTTCAGAGGTTTTGCGGCAACGCCAAGGATCGGAGCCGCCGGTGAGGAAACCGACCTGCCGCGGTCCCGGCCCGCCTCCGCCGCCGAGAAGGATTTGAGCAATCGAAACCATGCGCGTGCGCGCCACCAAAAGAACAAGCCCGACTGACGCAAAAAGGAGGAGGTGCAACACGAGGACTTCCCAGGAGGTCACCCATCCCAAGCACTACTCTCGCCCAAGCACGCTTAATCGCGGAGTTCCGATGGGATCCGTGCATTAGTGCCGGTATGATCGCACCCGTCAAGTGTGTCGCGATCAAGTGCTTCATGCCTTCGCCGGCCGCCGTGCGCGCTTCAAACGATCATAACTTTCTCGTCCGGATGAATCTCGAGGCCCGGAGGCGCCGCCGGAAAGCTCGTCCTGAGCCCGCCGACGTCCCAACCAGGGCTCGCCCGGTTGAGGTCGACCTCGACCTCAGAAACCCGTTCCGGACCTATTTCGGAGGTTTTGCAGCAACGCCAAGGATCGGAGCCGCCGGTGAGGAAACCGACCTGCCGCGGTCCCGGCCCGTCTCCGCCGCCGAGAAGGATTTGAGCCATCGAAACCATACGCGTGCGCGCCACGAAAAGAACAAGCCCGACTGACGCAAAAAGGAGGAGGTGCAACACGAGGACTTCCCAGGAGGTCACCCATCCCAAGCACTACTCTCGCCCAAGCACGCTTAATCGCGGAGTTCGATGGGATCCGTGCATTAGTGCCGGTATGATCGCACCCGTCAAGTGTGTCGCGATCAAGCGCTTCATGCCTTCGCCGGCCGCCGTGCGCGCTTCAAACGATCATAACTTTCTGTCCGGGATGAATCTCGAGGCCCGGGAGGCGCCGCTGGAAAGCTCGTCCTGAGCCCGCCGACGTCCCAACCAGGGCTCGCCCGGTTGAGGTCGACCTCGACCTCGAAACCCGTTCCGGACCTATTTCGAGGTTTTGCAGCAACGCCAAGGATCGGAGCCGCCGGTGAGGAAACCGACCTGCCGCGGTCCCGGCCCGCCTCCGCCGCCGAGAAGGATTTGAGCCATCGAAACCATACGCGTGCGCGCCACCAAAAGAACAAGCCCGACTGACGCAAAAAGGAGGAGGTGCAACACGAGGACTTCCTCAGAGGTCACCCATCCCAAGCACTACTCTCGCCCAAGCACGCTTAATCGCGGAGTTCGATGGGATCCGTGCATTAGTGCCGGTATGATCGCACCCGTCAAGTGTGGCGCGATCAAGTGCTTCATGCCTTCGCCGGCCGCCGTGCGCGCTTCAAACGATCATAACTTTCTCGTCCGGATGAATCTCGAGGCCCGGAGGCGCCGCCGGAAAGCTCGTCCCGAGCCCGCCGACGTCCCAACCAGGGCTCGCCTGGCTGAGGTCGACCTCGACCTCGAAACCTGTTCCGGACCTGTTTCGAGGTTTTGCAGCAACGCCAAGGATCGGAGCCGCCGGTGAGGAAACCGACCTGCCGCGGTCCCGGCCCGCCTCCGCCGCCGAGAAGGATTTGAGCCATCGAAACCATACGCGTGCGCGCCACCAAAAGAACAAGCCCGACTGACGCAAAAGGAGGAGGTGCAACACGAGGACTTCCTCAGAGGTCACCCATCCCAGCACTACTCTCGCCCAAGCACGCTTAATCGCGGAGTTCCGATGGGATCCGGTGCATTAGTGCCGGTATGATCGCACCCGTCAAGTGTGGCGCGATCAACCGCTTTATGCCTTCGCCGGCCGCCGTGCGCGCTTCAAACGATCATAACTTTCTGTCCGGATGAATCTCGAGGCCCGGAGGCGCCGCCGGAAAGCTCGTCCCGAGCCCGCCGACGTCCCAACCAGGGCTCGCCCGGCTGAGGTCGACCTCGACCTCAGAAACCTGTTCCGGGCCTGTTTCGGAGCTTTTGCAGCAACGCCAAGGATCGGAGCCGCCGGTGAGGAAACCGACCTGCCGCGGTCCCGGGCCCGTCTCCGCCGCCGAGAAGGATTTGAGCAATCGAAACCATACGCGTGCGCGCCACCAAAAGAACAAGCCCGACTGACGCAAAAGGAGGAGGTGCAACACGAGGACTTCCCAGAGGTCACCCATCCCAAGCACTACTCTCGCCCAAGCACGCTTAATCGCGGAGTTCGATGGGATCCGGTGCATTAGTGCCGGTATGATCGCACCCGTCAAGTGTGGCGCGATCAATCGCTTTATGCCTTCGCCGGCCGCCGTGCGCGCTTCAAACGATCATAACTTTCTCGTCCGGATGAATCTCGAGGCCCGGAGGCGCCGCCGGAAAGCTCGTCCCGAGCCCGCCGCCGTCCCAACCAGGGCTCGCCCGGCTGAGGTCGACCTCGACCCCGAAACCCGTTCCGGGCCCGTTTCGAGCTTTTGCAGCAACGCCAAGGATCGGAGCCGCCGGTGAGGAAACCGACTCGCCGCGGTCCCGGCCCGTCTCCGCCGCCGAGAAGGATTTGAGCCATCGAAACCATGCGCGTGCGCGCCACCAAAAGAACAAGCCCGACTGACGCAAAAAGGAGGAGGTGCAACACGAGGACTTCCCAGAGGTCACCCATCCCAAGCACTACTCTCGCCCAAGCACGCTTAATCGCGGAGTTCGATGGGATCCGTGCATTAGTGCCGGTATGATCGCACCCGTCAAGTGTGGCGCGATCAACCGCTTTATGCCTTCGCCGGCCGCCGCGCGCGCTTCAAACGATCATAACTTTCTGTCCGGATGAATCTCGAGGCCCGGGAGGCGCCGCTGGAAAGCTCGTCCTGAGCCCGCCGCCGTCCCAACCAGGGCTCGCCCGGTTGAGGTCGACCTCGACCCCGGAAACCTGTTCCGGGCCCGTTTCGGAGCTTTTGCAGCAACGCCAAGGATCGGAGCCGCCGGTGAGGAAACCGACCCGCCGCGGTCCCGGCCCGCCTCCGCCGCCGAGAAGGATTTGAGCAATCGAAACCATGCGCGTGCGCGCCACCAAAAGAACAAGCCCGACCGACGCAAAAGGAGGAGGTGCAACACGAGGACTTCCTCAGAGGTCACCCATCCCAGCACTACTCTCGCCCAAGCACGCTTAATCGCGGAGTTTCGATGGGATCCGTGCATTAGTGCCGGTATGATCGCACCCGTCAAGTGTGGCGCGATCAACCGCTTTATGCCTTCGCCAGCCGCCGCGCGCGCTTCAAACGATCATAACTTTCTCGTCCGGATGAATCTCGAGGCCCGGAGGCGCCGCCGGAAAGCTCGTCCCGAGCCCGCCGCCGTCCCAACCAGGGCTCGCCCGGTTGAGGTCGACCTCGACCCCGTAAACCTGTTCCGGGCCCGTTTCGGAGCTTTTGCAAGCAACGCCAAGGATCGGAGCCGCCGGTGAGGAAACCGACCCGCCGCGGTCCCGGCCCGCCTCCGCCGCCGAGAAGGATTTGAGCAATCGAAACCATGCGCGTGCGCGCCACCAAAAGAACAAGCCCGACTGACGCAAAAAGGAGGAGGTGCAACACGAGGACTTCCCAGAGGTCACCCATCCCAAGCACTACTCTCGCCCAAGCACGCTTAATCGCGGAGTTCGATGGGATCCGGTGCATTAGTGCCGGTATGATCGCACCCGTCAAGTGTGGCGCGATCAACCGCTTTATGCCTTCGCCGGCCGCCGCGCGCTTCAAACGATCATAACTTTCTCGTCCGGATGAATCTCGAGGCCCGGAGGCGCCGCCGGAAAGCTCGTCCCGAGCCCGCCGCCGTCCCAACCAGGGCTCGCCCGGCTGAGGTCGACCTCGACCCCGCAAACCTGTTCCGGGCCCGTTCGGAGCTTTTGCAAGCAACGCCAAGGATCGGAGCCGCCGGTGAGGAAACCGACCCGCCGCGGTCCCGGCCCGCCTCCGCCGCCGAGAAGGATTTGAGCAATCGAAACCATGCGCGTGCGCGCCACCAAAAGAACAAGCCCGACTGACGCAAAAAGGAGGAGGTGCAACACGAGGACTTCCCAGAGGTCACCCATCCCAAGCACTACTCTCGCCCAAGCACGCTTAATCGCGGAGTTCCGATGGGATCCGTGCATTAGTGCCGGTATGATCGCACCCGTCAAGTGTGGCGCGATCAACCGCTTTATGCCTTCGCAGGCCGCCGCGCGCGCTTCAAACGATCATAACTTTCTCGTCCGGATGAATCTCGAGGCCCGGAGGCGCCGCCGGAAAGCTCGTCCCGAGCCCGCCGCCGTCCCAACCAGGGCTCGCCCGGCTGAGGTCGACCTCGACCCCGTAAACCTGTTCCGGGCCCGTTTCGAGCTTTTGCAAGCAACGCCAAGGATCGGAGCCGCCGGTGAGGAAACCGACTCGCCGCGGTCCCGGCCCGCCTCCGCCGCCGAGAAGGATTTGAGCAATCGAAACCATGCGCGTGCGCGCCACCAAAAGAACAAGCCCGACCGACGCAAAAGGAGGAGGTGCAACACGAGGACTTCCCAGAGGTCACCCATCCCAAGCACTACTCTCGCCCAAGCACGCTTAATCGCGGAGTTCCGATGGGATCCGGTGCATTAGTGCCGGTATGATCGCACCCGTCAAGTGTGGCGCGATCAACCGCTTTATGCCTTCGCCAGCCGCGCGCGCGCTTCAAACGATCATAACTTTCTGTCCGGATGAATCTCGAGGCCCGGAGGCGCCGCCGGAAAGCTCGTCCCGAGCCCGCCGCCGTCCCAACCAGGGCTCGCCCTGGCTGAGGTCGACCTCGACCCCGTAAACCTGTTCCGGGCCCGTTTCGAGCTTTTGCAAGCAACGCCAAGGATCGGAGCCGCCGGTGAGGAAACCGACCCGCCGCGGTCCCGGCCCGCCTCCGCCGCCGAGAAGGATTTGAGCAATCGAAACCATGCGCGTGCGCGCCACCAAAAGAACAAGCCCGACTGACGCAAAAGGAGGAGGTGCAACACGAGGACTTCCCAGAGGTCACCCATCCCAAGCACTACTCTCGCCCAAGCACGCTTAATCGCGGAGTTTCGATGGGATCCCGTGCATTAGTGCTGGTATGATCGCACCTGTCAAGTGTGGCGCGATCAACTGCTTTATGCCTTCGCCAGGCCGCCGCGCGCGCTTCAAACGATCATAACTTTCTGTCCGGGATGAATCTCGAGGCCCGGGAGGCGCCTCTGGAAAGCTCGTCCTGAGCCCGCCGCCGTCCCAACCAGGGCTCGCCCGGTTGAGGTCGACCTCGACCCCGAAACCTGTTCCGGGCCCGTTTCGAGCTTTTGCAAGCAACGCCAAGGATCGGAGCCGCCGGGTGAGGAAACCGACCTGCCGCGGTCCCGGGCCCGCCTCCGCCGCCGAGAAGGATTTGAGCAATCGAAACCATGCGCGTGCGCGCCACCAAAAGAACAAGCCCGACTGACGCAAGGAGGAGGTGCAACACGAGGACTTCCCAGGAAGTCACCCATCCCAGTACTACTCTCGCCCAAGCACGCTTAACTGCGGAGTTCTGATGGGATCCCGTGCATTAGTGCTGGTATGATCGCACCTGTCAAGTGTGGCGCGATCAACTGCTTTATGCCTTCGCCAGGCCGCCGCGCGCGCTTCAAACGATCATAACTTTCTGTCCGGGATGAATCTCGAGGCCCGGGAGGCGCCTCTGGAAAGCTCGTCCTGAGCCCGCCGCCGTCCCAACCAGGGCTCGCCCGGTTGAGGTCGACCTCGACCCCGAAACCTGTTCCGGGCCCGTTTCTGAGCTTTGCAAAGAACGCCAAGGATCCAGTCGCTCGGTGAGGAAACCGACCTTCGTTAGCCCCAGCCCGCCTCCGCTCGCCGAGACTGGATGAGCAATCGAACCTTGCGCGTGCGCGGGCCACCAAAAGAATGGGAAGCTCGATCGACGCAAAAAGGAGGAGGTGCAACACGTAGGATTCTGTGAGGTCACCCATCCCAAGATATCTGCCACTCTCGCCCAAACACGCCAACCACGGAGTTCCGATCCGGTGCATTAGGTGCGCGGTATGATCGCACCCGCCAAGTGTGGCGCGACGAACCGGCTTTATGCCTTCTCTCGCGGGCCGCGCGGAAGCACTTCAAACGATTATAACTTTCGTGTCTCGGGATGAATGTCGAGGCCCGAGGGCGCCGCTGGAGTCGCCCTGAGCCTCGACCGTCTCCAACCAGGGTCGCCCTATTGAGATCGACTCGACCACGGAAACCCGTTCCCGGCCCTCGTTTGAGGTTTTGCAGCTGAACGCCAAGGATCGACCCGCCGGGGTGAGGAAACCGACCTTTCATGCCCCGACCTGCTCCGCTCGCCGAGAAGGATTTGAGCAATCAAAACCATGCGCGGCGGCGCGCCACCAAAAGAACTTCCCTGACTAACGCAAAGGAGGAGGTGCAACACGAGATTTCCCGTGAGGTCACCCATCCCAAGCATTTACTCTCGCCCAAGCACGCTTAACTACAAGGAGTTTCGATGGGATCCGTGCATTAGTGCCGTGGAATGATCGCATTCCTCGTCAGCGTGGCGCGATCAACCGCTTTATGCCTTCGCAAGCCGCGCGCGCGCTTGGAAACGATCATAACTTTCTTTCGTCCGGACGAATCTCGAGTCTCGGGAGGTGGCAGGAAAGCTCCTACCGAGCCCGGACGTCGTCCCAACCAGGGCTCGCCTGGTCACCTGACCTCGACCCACGTAAACCTGTTCCGGCCCGTTTTGAGCTTTTGCAAGCAACGCCAAGGATCGGAGCCGCCGGTGAGGAAACCGACCCGCCGCGGTCCCGGCCCGCCTCCGCCGCCGAGAAGGATTTGAGCAATCGAAACCATGCGCGTGCGCGCCACCAAAAGAACAAGCCCGACCGACGCAAAAAGGAGGAGGTGCAACACGAGGACTTCCCAGAGGTCACCCATCCCAAGCACTACTCTCGCCCAAGCACGCTTAATCGCGGAGTTCCGATGGGATCCGGTGCATTAGTGCCGGTATGATCGCACCCGTCAAGTGTGGCGCGATCAATCGCTTTATGCCTTCGCAGGCCGCCGCGCGCGCTTCAAACGATCATAACTTTCTGTCCGGATGAATCTCGAGGCCCGGAGGCGCCGCCGGAAAGCTCGTCCCGAGCCCGCCGCCGTCCCAACCAGGGCTCGGCCGGCTGAGAAGTCGATCGACCCCCGAACCGGTTCCGGGCCTGCTGAGGAGAAGAACGCCATGAACGGACCGGTGAGGAAACTGGAGCCATGTCCCGGCTTCCGAACTCCGCGCCGAGAAGGATTTGAGCAATCGAGAACCCACAGCGTGCGCGCCACCAAAAGAACAAGCCCGAACGAAAAAGGAGGAGGTGCAACACGAGGACCTCCTGTGAGGTCACCCATCCCAAGCACTACTCTCGCCCAAGCACGCTTAACTACAGATTTCGATGGGATCCTCCATTAGTGCCGGTATGATCGCACCCGGGCCAAGTGTGGCGCGATCAACTCCTTTATGCCCGCAAGGCCGCCACGCACACTTCAAACGATCACACCCTTTCGTCCGGATGAACCCCGAGGCCCGGAGGCGCCGCCGGAAAGCCCGTCCGAGCCTGCCGCCGTCCCAACCAGGGCTCGCCGAGCTGAGGTCGACTCGACCCCAGAAACCTGTTCCGGGCCCGTTTCGAGCTTTGCAGCAACGCCAAGGATCGACCCGCCGGTGAGGAAACCGACCTTTCGGCGGCCCCGTGACTCGCCTCCGCCGCCGAGAAAGGCAATCGAAACCTGCGCGTGCGCGCCACCAAAAGAACAAGCCCGACCGACGGGCCGAGGAGGTGCAACACGAGGACTTCCTGTGAGGTCACCCATCCCAGCACTACGCCCAAGCACGCTTAACTACCCGAGCTCGATGGATCCTAAGTGCATAGCGCCGGGAAATGATCGCACCCGGCTGCGTGGCGCGATCAATCATGAGGCCCTCGCTAAGTGCGCGCGCGCTTCAACGATCATAACCTTGTGTCCGGATGACGAGGCCCTTCGCTGAGCGCTTGCCCGAAAGCTGCCCTAACCCGGGGCTCGCTCGACTGAGGTCGACTCGACCCCGAAACTCGGTTCCGGTCTGTTTCGAGCTTTTGTAAAGAACGCCAAGGACTGAGCCGGTGAGGAAACCAACCACCCGCGGTCCCGCCCCTGCCTCCGCCGCCGAGATGGATTTGAGCAATCGAACCATGCGCGTGCGCGCCACCAAAAGAACAAGCCCGACCGATGCAAAGCGAGGAGGTGCAACACGAGGACTTCCACTTAAGGTCACCCATCCCGCACTACTCTCGCCCAAACACGCTTAATCGCGGAGATCGGATGGGGATCCGCACAGGCTGGCATGATCGCACCCGTCAAGTGTGGCGTGATCAACCGCTTTATGCCCGCCGCGCGCGCTTCAAACGATCATAACTTTCTCGTCCGGGATGAATCTCGAGGCCCGGAGGCGCGCCGCCCCGAGCCCGCTGCCCCAATCTTGCTCGCCCGTCGGATCTGGGACCACGCACCCCCGAAACCTGCGGCCGTCTCGAGCTTTTGCAACAACGCCAAGGATCGACCGCCGGGTGAGGAAAACCGTTCGCGGTCCCGGCCCGCTCCGCCGCCGAATGGATTTGAGCAATCGAACCCTGCGATGCGCGCCACCAAAAGAACAAGCCCGACCGATGCAAAAAGGAGGAGGTGCAACACGAGACTTCCTGATGTCACCCATCCGGTACTACCCGCCCAAGCACGCTTAACTACTTGAGATCCGATGGGATCCGTCCATTAGTGCCGGTATCGCACCCGTCAAGTCGTGGCGCGATCAATCGCGCCCGCAAGGCCGCGCCACGCACACTTCAAACGTATTATAACTTTCTCGTCCGGGATGAATGCACAGGCCCCGGAGGCGACTGAAAGCTGCCCGAGCCCGCCGCCGTCCCAACCGTGTGGCTCGCCCGCTTGAGGTCGAGCATCGACCCCGGAACCTGTTCCGGCCCTGCTTGGAGCTTTGCAGACAACGCTAAGGACGGAGCGCCGGATGAGGAAACCGACTTTCGTGGTCCCTGTACCCGCCCGCCGGGGCCGAGTAAAGGATTGAGCAATCGAAACCATACGCGTGCGCGCCACCAAAAGAACAAGCCCGACCGACGCAAAAGGAGGAGGTGCAACACGAGGACTTCCTAAGGTCACCCATCCTAGACTACTCGCCCAAGCACGCTAACTCGCGGAGTTTCGATGGGATCCCCGTGCATTAGGTGCCGGTACGATCGCACCTCGTCAAGTGTGGCGCGATCAACCGCTTTATGCCTTGCCCGCGCCGCGCTTCAAACGATCATAACTTTCTCGTCCGGATGAATGTCGAGGCCTCGGAGGCGCCGCCGGAAAGCTCGTCCCCGAGCCCCGTCCGTCCCAACCAGGGCTCGCCCGATCGGTCGACTCGACAGAAAACTGCTCTGTGCACCCGTTTGGAAGCTTTTAGAAGACCGCAAAGGATCGGAGCCGCCGGTGAGGAAACCGACCTTTCATGGCCCCGACCTCCTCCGCCGCCGAGATGGATTTGAGCATCAGAAACCATAAGGTGGCGTCGCCACCAAAAGAACAATCCCGACCGACGCAAAGGAGGAGGTGCAACACGAGGACTCCTCAGAGGTCACCCATCCCAAGATTACTCTCGCCCAAGCACGCTTAACCGCGGAGATCTACATGGATCCGTGCATTAGTGCTGGTATGATCGCACCTGTCAAGTGTGGCGCGATCAACTGCTTTATGCCTTCGCCAGGCCGCCGCGCGCGCTTCAAACGATCATAACTTTCTGTCCGGGATGAATCTCGAGGCCCGGGAGGCGCCGCTGGAAAGCTCGTCCTGAGCCCGCCGCCGTCCCAACCAGGGCTCGCCCGGTTGAGGTCGACCTCGACCCCGGAAACCTGTTCCGGGGCCCGTTTCGAGCTTTTGCAGCAACGCCAAGGATCGGAGCCGCCGGTGAGGAAACCGACCTGCCGCGGTCCCGGCCCGCCTCCGCCGCCGAGAAGGATTTGAGCAATCGAAACCATGCGCGTGCGCGCCACCAAAAGAACAAGCCCGACTGACGCAAAAAGGAGGAGGTGCAACACGAGGACTTCCCAGGAGGTCACCCATCCCAGTACTACTCTCGCCCAAGCACGCTTAACTGCGGAGTTTTGATGGGATCCGTGCATTAGTGCCGGTATGATCGCACCCGTCAAGTGTGGCGCGATCAACCGCTTTATGCCTTCGCAGCCGCCGCGCGCGCTTCAAACGATCATAACTTTCTCGTCCGGATGAATCTCGAGGCCCGGAGGCGCCGCCGGAAAGCTCGTCCTGAGCCCGCCGCCGTCCCAACCAGGGCTCGCCCGGTTGAGGTCGACCTCGACCCCGTAAACCTGTTCCGGGCCCGTTTCGAGCTTTTGCAGCAACGCCAAGGATCGGAGCCGCCGGTGAGGAAACCGACCTGCCGCGGTCCCGGCCCGCCTCCGCCGCCGAGAAGGATTTGAGCAATCGAAACCATGCGCGTGCGCGCCACCAAAAGAACAAGCCCGACGACGCAAAAAGCGAGGAGGTGCAACACGAGGATTTCCCTGTGAGGTCACCCATCCCAAGACTACCTCGCCCAAGCACGCTAACTACGGAGTTCGATGGATCCGGCACAGGCGCGGTATGATCGCACCGCTGCTGTGGCGCGATCAACCGCGACCGGCGCGCTTCAAACGATCATAACTTTTTCAACCGGATGATTCTCGAGGTTCAGAGGCGCCGCTGGAAAGCTCGTCCTGAGGTCGACCTCTACCCCCAAACCAGGGATCGGCCCACAGGTCCGAGCTTTTGGCAAGAACGCCAAGGATCGGGACCCGCTCGGTGAGGAAAACCTTTTCATGTCCCGCCCGCCCTCCGCCGCCGAGAAGGATTTGAGCTTCTTTGCGCCACCAAAGAACAAGCCCGAACGCAAAAAGGAGGAGGTGCAACACGAGGACTTCCAGAGGTGTCACCCATCCCGATTACTCTCGCCCAAGCACGCTTAACTACGGAGTTTCGATGGGATCCCGTCCATTGGGAAGTGTCGCATGATCGCACCTCGCTCAAGTGTGGCGCGATCAACCGCTTTATGCCTTTCGCAAGGCGCGCGCGCTTGAAACGATCATAACTTTCCGTCCGGATGAATTTCGAGGTCACGGAGGCACCGCTTGGAAACCTTCGCCCGAGCCCGGCGCCGTCCCAACCGCTCGCTCCGGCCAGGTCGACCCGACCCCGGAAACCTGTTCCGGCCCGTTTCGAGCGCTGGCAAGCAACGCCAAGGATCGGACCCACGGTGAGGAAACCGACACATGTCCCGCCCGCTCCTCGGGGCCGTTGAGAAGGAGGTCGAAACACGAGGATAAGTCCGACCGACGCAAAGGAGGAGGTCACCTTCCCAGGAGGTCACCCATCCGCACATTCTCGCCCAAGCACGCTAACTACTGAGATCCGATGGATCCCATGCATTAGTGCCGGTATGATCGCACCGCCAAGCGTGGCGCGATCAATCGCTTTATGCCTTTGCAAGGCCGCGCGCGCTTCAAACGATCATAAATTTCTGTCGGGATGAATGTCGAGGCCCGGAGGCGCCATTGAAAGCTCGCCCCGAGCCCGTCCGTCCCAACCTGGGCTCGCCCAAATGAGGTCGACTCACCCCCGAACTCCGGGCTCCAGGTCTGAGCTTTGCAAAGAATGCAAGGACGGAGACGCTCGGTGAGGAAACCGACCTTTCGGCGAGACCCACTCCGCCTCCGCCTCGAGAAGGATTTGAGCAATCGAAACCATGCGCGTGCGCCACCAAAAGAATAAGCCCGACTGACGCAAAAAGAAGGAGGTGCAACACGAGGACTTCCAGAGGTCACCCATCCCAAGACTACTCGCCCAAGCACGCTTAACTCGCGGAGTTCGATGGGATCCGTGCATTAGTGCCGGTATGATCGCACCCGTCAAGTGTGGCGCGATCAATCGCTTTATGCCTTCGCCAGGCCGCCGCGCGCTTCAAACGATCATAACTTTTCGTCCGGATGAATCTCGAGGCCCGGAGGCGCCGCCGGAAAGCTCGTCCCGAGCCCGCCGCCGTCCCAACCAGGGCTCGCCCGGCTGAGGTCGACCTCGACCCCGTAAACCTGTTCCGGGCCCGTTTCGAGCTTTTGCAAGCAACGCCAAGGATCGGAGCCGCCGGTGAGGAAACCGACCCTCGCGGTCCCAGCCCTCGCCTCCGCGCGAGAAGGATTTGAGCAATAAACCATGTGCGTGCGCGCCACCGAAAGAACAAGCCCGACTGACGCAAAAAGGAGGAGGTGCAACACGAGGACTTCTAGAGGTCACCCATCCCAAGCAAGACTACTCTCGCCCAAGCACGCTTAACTACGGAGTTCGATGGGATCCGGTGTACAGGCCGGGCATGATCGCACCGTCAAGTGTGGGGCGATCAACCGCTTTATGCCTTCGCCGTGGCCGCCGCCGCGCTTCAAACGATCATAACCTCTTCGGGCCCGGATGAATCTCGAGGCCCGGGGAGGCGCCCGGGAAAGCTCGTTCCCGAGCTCCGCCGTCCCAACCAGGGCTCGCTCATTGAGGTCGACCTGACCCCGTAAACCTGTTCCGGTCTGCTGAGCTTTTTGTTAACGCCCGGATCGGAGCCGCCGGGTGAGGAAACCGACTTCATGCCGGCGGCCCCGGCTCGCCTCCGCCGCCGAGAAGGATTTCGAGCAATCGAAACCCTGCGCGCGCGCCACTGAAAGAACAAGCCCGACTGACGCAAAAAGGAGGAGGTGCAACACGAGGATCTCCTGCAGGAGGTCACCCATCCCAGTATTTCGCCCAAGCACGCTTAACTACTGAGATCCGATGGGATCCAGACAGGCTGCATGATCGCACACGTCAAGTGTGGCGCGATCAACCGCGAGTGCCTTCGCCGCCGCGCGCGCGCTTCAAACGATCATAACTTTCGTCCGGGATGAATCTCGAGGCCCGGAGGCGCTCGGAAAGGTCGGCCCCGAGCCCGCCGCCGTCCCAACCAGGGCTCGCCCAAACGAGAAATCGACCACCCCGAAACATGTTCCGGCGCCCGTTTCGGAGCTTTTGCAAGACCGCCAAGGATCGGAGACGTCGGTGAGGAAACCGACCTTTCATGCCCCAGCCCGCTCCGCCGCCGAGAAGGATTTGAGAATCGAAACCATGTGCGTGCGCGCCACTGAAAGAACAAGCCCGACTGACGCAAAAAGGAGGAGGTGCAACACGAGGACTTTCTCGGAGGTCACCCATCCCGCACTACACTCGCCCAAGCACGCTTAATCACGGAGTTCTCGATGGGATCCGTGTAGGTGGCTGTATGATCGCACCCGTCAAGTGTGGGGCGATCAACTGCTTTATGCTCGCCAGGCCGCCTCGCGCTTCAAACGATCATAACCTTCTCGTCCGTGGGATGAATCTCGAGGCCCGGAGGCGCCGCCGGAAAGCTCGTCCCGAGCCCGCCGCCGGTTCCCCAACCAGGGTCGCCTGCTGAGGTCGACCTAGGGACCCCGAAACCTGTTCGGGCGCCGCGGAGCTTTTGAAGCAACGCCAAGGATCGGAGCCACGGGGTGAGGAAACCGACGCCAGCGGTCCCGGCGCTCCGCCTCCGCCGCCTAGAAGGATTTCGAGCAATCGAAACGATGTGCGTGCGCGCCACCGAAAGAACAAGCCCGACTGACGCAAAAAGGAGGAGGTGCAACATGAGGACTTCCCAGGAGGTCACCCATCCCGCACTACTCTCGCCCCAAACATGCTTAATCAAGGGAGTTCTCGATGGGGATCCCGTGTATGCCGGTATGATCGCACCCGGGCCAAGCGCTGGCGCGATCAATCGTATGCCTTGCTGGCCGCGCGCGCTTCAAACGATCATAACTGTCCGGATGAATCTCGAGGCCCGGAGGCGCTCGGAAAGCTCGTCTCCGAGCCCGCGCCGTCCCAATCAGGGCTCTCCGGCTGAGGTCGACCCGGACCCCGTAAAACATGTTCCGCCGTCTCAAGCTGGAGCTTTGCAAAGAACGCCAAGATCGGAGCCGCCGGGGAGGAAACCGACCGCCGCGGTCCCGGCCCGCCTCCGCCGCCGAGAAGGATTTGGAGCAATCGAAACCATGCGCGTGCGCGCCACCAAAAGAACAAGCCCGACTGACGCAAAAAGGAGGAGGTGCAACACGAGGACTTCCCAGGAGGTCACCCATCCCAAGCATCACTCTCGCCCAAGAACGCTAATCGCGAGTCCGATGGGATCCGGCATTAGTGCTGGTATGATCGCACTAGTCATGTGGCGCGATCAATCGCTTTATGCCCTCGCCGCGCCGGCCGCACGCTTTCAAACGATCATAACTTTCTCGTCCGGGGGATGAATCTCGAGGCCGGGAGGCGCCGCCGGAAAGCTCGGCCCGAGCCTGCCGCGTCCCAACCAGGGCTCGCCCGTCTGGAGAGTCGACCCTCGACCCCGAAACCCGTTCCGGCCCGCTGGAGATTTTGCAAAGAACGCCAAGGATCGGACCCGCCTCGAGTGAGGAAACCGACCTGCCGCGGGTCCCGGGCCCGCCTCCGCGCCGAGAAGGGATTTGAGCATCGAAACCTAGCCGGCGTGCGCGCCACCAAAAGAACAAGCCCGACCACGCAAAAAGGAGGAGGTGCAACACGAGATTATCCCAAAGAGGTCACCCATCCCAAGATTACTCTCGCCCAAGCATGCTTAACTACGAAGATCTGATGGGATCCGTGCATTAGTGCCGGTATGATCGCACCACAGTGGGCGCGATCAACCGGTTTATGCCTTTGCAATCCGCGCGCGCGCTTTAAACGATCATAACTTTCGTCCGGGATGAATCTCGAGGCCCGGGAGGCACCGCTGGAAAGCTCGTCCTGAGCCCGCCACCATCCCAACCAGGAGCTCGCCTTGGCTTGAGGTCGACCTCGACCCCGAAACCTGTTCCCGGGCCCGCTTCTGAGCTTTGCAAACACCGCCAGGATCGGAGCCGCCGGTGAGGAAACCGACCTTCATGTCCGGGGCCCGCCTCCGCCTCGCCGAGAAGGATTGGAGCAATCGAACCTTGCGCGTGTGCGCCACCAAAAGAACAAGCCCGACTAACGCAAAAAGGAGGAGGTGCAACACGAGGATTTCTCAGAGGTCACCCATCCCAAGACTACTCTCGCTCAAGCACTCTTAACTGGAGGAGTTCCGACGGGATCCCGTGCATTAGTGCCGGTATACCGCACCCGTCGTGGGTGGGCGATCAACCGCTTATGCGCCTCGCCAGGCCGCCGCGCGCTTAAACGATCATAACTTTCGTCCGGGATGAATCTCGAGGCCCGGAGACCCCGCCGGAAAGCTCGTCCCGAGCCCGCCGTCAGTCCAACCAAGGCTCGCCTGGCTGAGGTCGACCTCGACCCCGAAACCCGTTCCGGGGCCCGTTTCGAGCTTTTGCAGCAACGCCAAGGATCGGACCCGCCGGGTGAGGAAACCGACCTCGCGGTCCCCCGCCCGCCCTCCGCCGCCGAGAAGGATTTGAGCAATCGAACCTTGCGCGTGCGCGCCACTAAAAGAACAAGCCCGATCGACGCAAAGCGAGGAGGAGGTGCAACACGAGACTTCCTGCGAGGTCACCCATCCCAAGACTACTCTCGCACGTTACACGCTTAACTACGGGTTCGATGGGATCCGTGCATTAGTGCCGGTATGATCGCACCCGCCAAGTGTGGCGCGATCAACCGCTGAAACGATGGTCACCGGGCCGGGAGGTCCTCGCCAGAAAGCCGTCCCGAGCTCCGGCGCGCTCGCCCATCAAACGTAATCAAAACCTGTTCCTCGGTCCGGATGAAACGCAAAAAGGAGGAGCACACCAAACGGAGGCGCCGCGGATGAATTCGAAGCGGAGGCGTCCCGAGCCTCGCCGCTCGGCCCCAACCTGGGCTCGCCTGCTGCAGTCGACTTCGACCCCCGGAAACCTGTTCCGGCCCGGCTGAGCTTTTGCAGCAACGCCAAGGATCGACCCGGGTGAGGAAACCGATGTGCCGTTAGGTCCCGGCCCGCCTCCGCCGTCGAGAAGGATTGAGCAATCGAAACCATACAAGGCGTCGCCATCAAAAGAACAAGCCCGACTGACGCAAAAAGGAGGAGGTGCAACACGAGGACATCCCAGAGGTCACCCATCCCAAGACTACTCTCGCCCAAGCATGCTTAACTACTTGAGATCCGATGGATCCGGCATTAGTGGCCGGTATGATCGCACGTCAAGCGTGGCGCGATCAACCGCTTTATGCCTTTGCAAGACCGCGCGCTTGAAACGATCATAACTTTCTAGCCCCGGATGAATGTCGAGGCCCGGGAGGCACCGCTGGAAAGCTCGCCCCGAGCCCGCCGCGCCATCCCAACCAGGGCTCGCCCAGCTGAGCTTGGACTCGACTTTAAACCTGTTCCGGGCCCGTTTCGAGCTTTTGGCAAAGAACGCAAAGGATCGGAGCGTCGGTGAGGAAACCGACCTTCCGCGGTCCCGACCCGCCCTCCGCCGCCGAGAAGGATTTGAGGAATGGAAACCTTGCGCGTGCGCGCCACCAAAAGAACAAGCCCGACTGACGCAAAAAGGAGGAGGTGCAACACGAGGACTTCCCAGGTCACCCATCCCAAGATACTCACCCAAGCACTTAATCACGGAGTTCCGATGGGATCCGGTGCATTAGTGCCGGTATGATCGCACCTCGTCTGTGTGGCGCGATCAACCGCTTTATGCCTTCGCCGCCGGCCGCGCTTTAAAAGATCATAACTTTTCGTCCGGATGAATCTCGAGGTCCGGGAGGCGCCGGGAAAGCTCTCGGCCCCCGAGCCCGCTCGCTCGTCTCCAACCAAGGCTCGCCTATTGAAGGTCGACTTCGACCCCGAAACCCGGGTTCCGGCCCGCTGGAGCTTTTGCAAAGAACGCCAAGGATCGGAGCCGGTGAGGAAACCGACCTGCCGCGGTCCCGCGCCCGCCTCCGCCGCCGAGAAGGATTTGAGCAATCGAAACCTTGCGCGTGCGCGCCACTAAAAGAACAAGCCCGACTGACGCAAAAAGGAGGAGGTGCAACACGAGGACTTCCCAGAGGTCACCCATCCCAAGATTACTCTTAGCACAAGCACGCTTAACTACGGGGTTCGATGGGATCCGGTGTGCATTAGTGCCTGTATGATCGCACCGGCCAAGCGTGGCGCGATCAACCGCTTTATGCCTTTCGCTGTGCCACCGCGCGCTCAAACGATCATAACATTCTGTCCGGATGAATCCCGAGGGCTCCGGAGGCGCCGCCGGAAAGCTCGGCCCGAGCCCGCCGGTCCCAACCAGGGCTCGCCCGGCTGAGTCGACTCGACCCCGTGAACCTGTTCCGGCCCGTTTGGAGCTTTTTGCAAAGAACGCCAAGGATCGGAGCCGCCGTGAGGAAACCGATGTGCCGCAGTCCTGTGCCCGCCCTCTCGTCGAGAAGGATTTGAGCAATCAAAACCATTTGCGCGTGCGCGCCACCAAAAGAACAAGCCCGACCGACGCCAAAGGAGGAGGTGCAACACGAGGACTTCCCGGCAGGTCACCCATCCCGTATTACTCGCCCAAGCACGCTTAACTACGGAGATCCGATGGGATCCGCATTAGTGCGGGGTATGATCGCACGGCCAAGTGTGGCGCGATCAACCGCTTTATGCCTTGCTGCCGCGCGCTTCAAACGATCATAACTTTCTGTCCGGATGAATGTCGGTCCCGGAGGCGCCGCCGAAAGCTCGCCCCGAGCCCGCCCTCGTCCCCAACCAGGCTCGCCCGCTGAGGTCGACTCGACCCCCGAAACCTCGTTCCGGGGTCTGCTGAGCTTTGCAAGAACGCAAAGGATCGAGCCGCCGGTGAGGAAACCGACCTGCCGCGGTCCCGCCCGCCTCCGCCGCCGAGAAGGATTTGAGCATCGAAACCATGCGCGTGCGCGCCACCAAAAGAACAAGCCCGACCGACGCAAAAGGAGGAGGTGCAACACGAGGACTTCCTCAGAGGTCACCCATCCCAAGATTACTCTCGCCCAAGCACGCTTAATAGCGGAGTTCGATGGGATCCGGTGCATTGTGCCGGTATGATCGCACTGGCTACGGGCGTGGGCGCGATCAACCGCTTTTATGCCTTTGCTGCCGCGGCGCGCGCTTCAAACGATCATAACATTCTCGTCCGGATGAATCTCGAGGCCCGGAGGCGCCGCTCGGAAAGCTCGTCCCGAGCCACGCCGGCCGTCCCAACCAGGGCTCGCCCGGCTGAGGGTCGACGCCTCGACCCTGCACAAACCCGTTCCCGGTCTGCTGAGCTTTTGCAGCAACGCCAAGGATCGGACCCGGGGCTGGTGAGGAAACCGATGTGCCGCCATGGTGAGGAAAAACCCCACCCGCCTCCGCCGCCGAGAAGGATTTGAGCAATCGAAACCATGCGCGTGCGCGCCACCAAAAGAACAAGCCCGACCGACGCAAAAAGGAGGAGGTGCAACACGAGGACTTTCCAGAGGTCACCCATCCCAAGACTACTCGCCCAAGCACGCTTAACTACGCGGAGATCCGATGGGATCCGGGCATTAGTGCCGGTATGATCGCACCGTCAAGTGTGGGCGCGATCAATCGCTTTATGCCTTTGCTCGTGCCGCACGCGCTTCAAACGATCATAACTTTCTCGTCCGGGATGAATGTCGAGGCCCGGGAGGCGCCGCCTCGGAAAGCTCGTCCCGAGCTCCGCGCTGCCCCAACCCAGGGCTCGCCCTGGCTTGAGGTCACCCTCGACCCCGAAACTCCGTTCCCGGTCTGCTGAGCTTTGAGCAACGCAAAGGACGGAGCCGCCGGTGAGGAAACCGACCTTTCGCTGTCCCGGCCCGCCTCCGCCGCCGAGAAGGATTTGAGCAATCAGAAAACAGCGTGCCCGCCACCAAAAGAACAATCCCGACCGACGCAAAAAAGGAGGAGGTGCAACACGAGACTTCCAGAGGTCACCCATCCCAAGATACTATCGCCTCAAGCACGCTTAACTACGCATAGTTCGATGGGATCCGGGTGCATTAGTGCCATGATCGCACCCGCAAGTGTGGCGCGATCAATCGCTTTATGCCTTGCGCCGCGCGCGCTTCAAATGATCATAACTTTTTGTCCGGATGAATCTCGAGGCCCGAGAGGCGCCGCCGGAAAGCTCGTCCCTCAGTCCCCGCGTCCCAACCAGGGCTCGCGCGGTTGAGAGCACGACCTCGACCCCGAAACCTCGTTCCGGGGCCCGTTCTGAGCTTTTGAGCAACGCCAAGGATCGAACCCGCGGTGAGGGAAACCGTCCCGTCATGTCCCGGCCCGCTCCGCCGCCGAGAAGGATTTGAGCAATCAAACCTTGCGCGTGTGCGCCACCAAAAGAACAAGCCCGACCGACGCAAAAAGGAGGAGGTGCAACACGAGGACTTCCTCAGAGGTCACCCATCCCGCACTACTCTCGCCCAAGCACGCTTAACCGGCGAGTTCGATGGGATCCCAGCATTAGTGCCGGTATGATCGCACCCGTCAAGCGTGTGGCGCGATCAATCGCTTTATGCCATCGCATGGCCGCCGCGCGCGCTTCAAACGATCATAACTTTCGTGGATGAATTCGATGCCCGGGAGGCGCCATTGAAAGCTCGTCCCGAGCCCGACACCGTCCCAACCAGGGCTCGCCTGGTTGAGATCGACTCGACCCCGAAACTCGTCCAGGCCCGTTTGAGCTTTTGCAGCAACGCAAAGGACGGAGCGCCGGTGAGGAAACCGACCATGCCCTGTCCCGGCCCGCCTCCGCCGCCGAGAAGGATTGGAGCAATCGAAACCATGCGTGCGCGCCACCAAAAGAACAAGCCCGACCGACGCAAAAGGAGGGGAGGTGCAACACGAGGACTTCCTCAGAGGTCACCCATCCCAAGACATTTTCCTTTCGCCAAGCACGCTTAATCGGTGAGTTTCTGATGGGATCCGGTGCATTGCCGGTATGATCGCACCGCCAAGTGTGGCGCGATCAATCGCTTTATGCCTTCGCCGCCGCGCGCTTCAAACGATCATAACTTTCTCGTCCGGATGAATTCGAGGCCCGGAGGCGCCGCCGGAAAGCTCGCCCCGAGTCCGCCGTCCCAACCAGGGCTCGCCTTGCTGAGGTCGACCTCGACCCCGTAAACCCGTTTCCGGTCTGCTGAGCTTTTGCAAAGAACGCTCAAGGATCGGACGCTTCGGTGAGGAAACCGACTCGCCGGCGTCCAGCTCCGCCTCCGCCGCGAGAAGGATTTGAGCAAATCGAAACCATGGGCGTGCACGCCACCAAAAGAACAAGCCCGACCGACGAAAAGGAGGAGGTGCAACACGAGGACTTCCCATGAGGTCACCCATCCCCACTACGTCGCCCAAGCACGCTTAACCGCGGAGTTCCGATGGGATCCGGTGCATTAGTGCCGGTATGATCGCACTGCGCGCCCACCAAAAGTAAGTGGCGCGATCAATCGCTTATGCCTTTGCAGGAGGTGCGCGCGCTTCAAACGATCATAACTTTCTCGCCTGGATGAACTCGAGGCCCGGAGGCGCCGTTGGAAAGCTCGTCCCGAGTCCGCCTCGTCCCAACCAGGGCTCGCCTGGGGCGTTGAGGTCGACTTTCGACCCCGAAAACCCGTTCCGGGGTCCGTTTGGAGCTTTTCCGGAGAACGCAAAGGATCGGAGCGCCGGTGAGGAAACCGACGAGCCGCTGTCCTGTGCCCGCCTCCACCGCCGAGAAGGATTTGAGCAATCTGGAACCTGCGTGCGCGCCACCAAAAGAACAAGCCCGACCGACGCAAAAAGGAGGAGGTGCAACACGAGGACTTCCCAGAGGTCACCCATCCCAAGACTACTCTCGCCCAAGCACGCTTAACTACGGAGTTTCGATGGATCCGTGCATTAGTGCCGGTATGATCGCACTGGCCAAGTGTGGCGCGATCAATCGCTTTATGCCTTCGGCAGGGACGCGCGCGCGCCCAAACGATCATAACTTTCTCGTCCGGATGAATCTCGAGGCCCGGAGGCGCCGCCGGAAAGCCTCGTCCCGAGCTCGCCGCCGTCCCAACCAGGGCTCGCCCGGTTGAGGTCGACCTCGACCCCAGAAACCTGTTCCGGGGCCCGTTTCGGAGCTTTTGGAGCAACGCCAAGGATCGGAGCCGCCGGTGGGGAAACCGACCTGCCGCTGTCCCCGGCCCGCCTCCGTCCGAGAAGGATTTGAGCAATCGAAACCATGCGCGTGCGCGCCACCAAAAGAACAAGCCCGATCGACGCAAAAGGAGGAGGTGCAACACGAGGACTTCCTGTGAGGTCACCCATCCCAAGACTACTTCGCCCAAGCACGCTTAATCGCGGAGTTTCTGATGGGATCCGGCATTAGTGGCCGGCATGATCGCACCTTCAAGTGTGGCGCGATCAATACTTTATGCCTTCGGCCGGGCCGCGCGCTTCAAACGATCATAACTTTTCGTCCGGATGAATCTCGAGGCCCGGAGGCGCCGCCGGAAAGCTCGTCCCGAGCCCGCCGTCCCAACCCGGGGCTCGCCTGGCTGAGGTCGACCCGACCCGAAACCTGTTCCGGGCCCGTTTCGGAGCTTTTTGAGCAACGCCAAGGATCGGAGCGCCGGTGAGGAAACCGACCTTCGCGGTCCCTAGGCCCGCCTCCGCCGCCGAGAAGGATTTGGAGCAATCGAAACCATGCGTCCGCGCCACCAAAAGAACAAGCCCGACCGACGCAAAAGGAGGAGGTGCAACACGAGGACTCCCAGAGGTCACCCATCCCGCACTACTCTCGCCCAAGCACGCGAACTACGGAGTTTCGATGGGATCCGTGCATTAGTGCCGGTATGATCGCACCGCCAAGTGTGGCGCGATCAATCGCTTTATGCCCTCGCAGGCCCGCGCGCGCGCTTCAAACGATCATAACTTTTTCGTCCGGATGAATCTCGAGGCCAAGGAGGCGTCGCTGAAAGCTCGTCCGAGCTCCGCCGCCGTCCCAACCAGGGCTCGCCCGGTTGAGGTCGACTCGACCCGAAACCCGTTCCGGGCCCGTTTGAGCTTTTGGAGCAACGCCAAGGACGGAGCCGCCGGTGGGGGAAACCGACGTGCCGCGGTCTTGGGCCCGCCTCCGCCGCCGAGAAGGATTTGAGCAATCGAAACCATGGGCGTGCGCGCCACCAAAAGAACAAGCCCGACTGACGCAAAAGGAGGAGGTGCAACACGAGGACTTCCCAGAGGTCACCCATCCCAGCACTACTCTCGCCCAAGCACGCTTAACTACGCGGAGATCCGATGGGATCCGGTGCATTAGTGCCTGGTATGATCGCACCCGGCACAAGTGTGGCGCGATCAACCGCTTTATGCCTTCGCGCCGCGCGCGCTTCAAACGATCATAACTTTCTGTCCGGGATGAATGTCGAGGCCCGGAGGCGCCGCCGGAAAGCCGTCCCGAGCCCGCCGTCCCAACCAGGGCTCGCCCGGTTGAGGTCGACCTCGACCCCGAAACCTGTTCCGGCCCGTTTCTGAGCTTTGGAGCAACGCCAAGGATCGGACCCGCCGGTGAGGAAACCGACCGCCGCGGTTCGGCCCGCCTCCGCCGCCGAGAAGGATTTGAGCAATCGAAACCTTGCGCGTGCGCGCCACCAAAAGAACAAGCCCGACTGACGCAAAAAGGAGGAGGTGCAACACGAGGACTTCCTGTGGAGGTCACCCATCCCGCACTACTCGCCAAGCACGCTTAACTACGGAGTTCGATGGGATCCGGCATTAGTGGTGGTATGATCCACTGTCAAGTGTGGCGCGATCAACCGTTTTTATGCCTTTGCCAGGCCGCGCGCGCTTCAAATGATCATAACTTTCTCGTCCGGATGAATCTCGAGGCCCGGGAGGCGCCGCCGGGAAAGCTCGTCCTGAGCCCGCCGCCGTCCCAACCAGGGCTCGCCCGGTTGAGGTCGACCTCGACCCCAGAAACCTGTTCGGGGCCCGTTTCGGAGCTTTTGGAGCAACGCCAAGGATCGGACCCGCCGGTGAGGAAACCGACCCGGTCCCGGCCCGCCTCGCCGCCGAGAAGGATTTGAGCAATCGAAACCTTGCGCGTGCGCGCCACCAAAAGAACAAGCCCGACTGACGAAAAAAGGAGGAGGTGCAACACGAGGACTTCCCAGAGGTCACCCATCCCAAGCACTACTCGCGCCAAGCACGCTTCACTACGGAGTTCGATGGGATCCGGTGCATTAGTGTTCTGGGTATGATCAAACCCGTCAAGTGTGGCGCGATCAATTGCTTTATGCCGTCGCAGGGCGCGCGCTTCGTACGATCATAACTTTTCGTCCGGATGAATCTCGAGGCCCGGAGGCGCCGTCGGAAAGCTCGTCCCGAGCCCGAGCCGTCCCAACCAGGGCTCGCCTCGGTTGAGATCTACTCGACCCCGAAACCTGTTCCGGGGCCCGCCGGAGCTTTTGCAGCAACGCCAAGGATCGGACCCGGGGTGAGGAAACCGACCTTTCGCGGTCCAAGGCCCGCCTCCGCCGCCGAGAAGGATTTGAGCAATCGAAACCTTGCGCGTCCGCGCCACCAAAAGAACAAGCTCGACCGACGCAAAAGGAGGAGGTGCAACACGAGGACTTCCCAGAGGTCACCCATCCCAAGCACTACTCTCGCCCAAGCACGCTTAACTACGGAGTTTGATGGGATCCGTGCATTAGTGGGCTGGTATGATCGCACCGCCAAGTGTGGCGCGATCAACCGCTTTATGCCCTCGCCGGGCCGCCGCGCGCGCTTCAAACGATCATAACTTTCTGTCCGGATGAATCTCGAGGCCAGGGAGGCGCCGCCGGAAAGCTCGTCCGGTCGAGCCGCCGCCGTCCCAACCGGGGCTCGCCCGGAGGTTGAGGTCGACTCGACCCCGAAACTGTTCCGGCCCGTTTCGGAGCTTTGCAAGCAACGCCAAGGATCGGACCCGCCGGGTGAGGAAACCGACGTGCCGCGGTCCCGGGCCCCCCTCCGCCGCCGAGAAGGATTTGAGCAATCGAAACCTTGCGCGTGCGCGCCACCAAAAGAACAAGCCCGACTGACGCAAAAAGGAGGAGGTGCAACACGAGGACTTCCCAGGAGGTCACCCATCCCAGTACTACTCTCGCCCAAGCACGCTTAACTACGGAGATCTGATGGGATCCGGTGCATTAGTGCTGGTATGATCGCACCTGTCAAGTGTGGCGCGATCAACCGCTTTATGCCTTTGCCTAGCCGCGCGCTTCATACGATCATAACTGTCCGGATGAATGTCGAGGCCCGGAGGCGCCGCCGGAAAGCTCGTCCCCGAGCCCGCCGCCGTCCCAACCAGGGCTCGCACGGTTGAGGTCGACTCGACCCCGGAAACCTGTTCCGGGGCCCGTTCGAGCTTTTGCAGCAACGCTAAGGATCGACCTGAGCCGGTGAGGAAACCGACCTCGCCGCGGTTCGCCCGCCTCCGCCGCCGAGAAGGATTTGAGCAATCGAAACCATGCGCGTGCGCGCCACCAAAAGAACAAGCCCGACCGATGCAAAAAGGAGGAGGTGCAACACGAGGACTTCCCAGAGGTCACCCATCCCAAGATTACTCTCGCCCAAGCACGCTAACTACGGAGTTCGATGGGATCCGGCATTAGTGCCGGTATGATCCCACCCGTCAAGTGTGGCGCGATCAACCGCTTTATGCCTTGCTGCCGCGCGCGCTTCAAATGATCATAACTTTATGTCCGGGATGAATCTCGAGGCCCGGGAGGCGCCGCTGGAAAGCTCGTCCCGAGTCCGCCGTCCCAACCGGGCTCGAGTTGAGGTCGACCTCGACCCCGAAACCTGTTCCGGGCCCGTTTGAGCTTTTGCAAGCAACGCCAAGGATCGGACCCGCCGGTGAGGAAACAAATCTGCCGCGGTCCCGGCCCGCCTCCGCCGCCGAGAAAGATTTGAGCAATCAAAACCTTGCGCGTGTGCGCCACCAAAGGAACAAGCCCGACTGACGCAAAAAGGAGGAGGTGCAACACGAGGACTTCCCAGAGGTCACGCATCCCACTACTCTCGCCCAAGCACGCTTACTACGGAGTTCGATGGGATCCGTGCATTAGTGCCGGTATGATCGCACCGTCAAGTGTGGCGCGATCAACCGCTTTATGCCTTCGCAAGGCCGCGCGCGCTTCAAACGATCATAACTTTCGTCCGGGATGAATCTCGATGCCCGGGAGGCGCCGGGAAAGCTCGTCCCGAGCCCGACCGTCCCAACCAGGGCTCGCCTGGTTGAGATCGACCTCGACCCCGGAAACCTCGTTCGGGGCCCGTTTCGGGAGCTTTTGCAAAGCAACGCCAGGATCGGACCCGCCGGTGAGGAAACCGACCTTTCGCGGTCCCCAGGGCTCGCCTCCGCCGAGAAGTATTTGAGCAATCGAAAACTGCGCGTGCACGCCACCAAAAGAACAAGCCCGACCGACGCAAAAAGGAGGAGGTGCAACACGAGGACTTCCCAGGAGGTCACCCATCCCAGTACTACTCTCGCCCAAGCACGCTTAACTACGGAGTTCTGATGGGATCCGGTGCATTAGTGCTGGTATGATCGCACCTGTCAAGTGTGGCGCGATCAACTACCTTATGCCTTTGCCAGGCCGCCGCGCGCGCTTCAAACGATCATAACTTTCTGTCCGGGATGAATGTCGAGGCCCGGGAGGCGCCGGGCGGAAAGCTCGTCCGAGCCGCCGCCGTCCCAACCAGGGCTCGCCCGAGGTCGACTCGACCCGAATCCTGTTCCAGGGCCCGTTTCGGAGCTTTTGCAGCACCGCAAAGGATCGGAGCCGCCGGGTGAGGAAACCGACCTTTCGCGGTCCCAGGCCCGCCTCCGCCGCCGAGAAGGATTGGAGCAATCGTAACCTTGCGCGTGCGCGCCACCAAAAGAACAAGCCCGACTGACGCAAAAAGGAGGAGGTGCAACACGAGGACTTCCCGGTGAGGTCACCCATCCCGCACTACTCTCGCCCAAGCACGCTTCACTACGGAGTTCTGATGGGATCCGGTGCATTAGTGCTGGTATGATCGCACCGGATCAAGTGTGGCGCGATCAACCGCTTTATGCCTTCGCAAGGCCGCGCGCGCGCTTCGTACGATCATAACTTTCTGCACGGATGAATCTCGAGGCCCGGAGGCGCCGCTGGAAAGCTCGTCCTGAGTCCGCCGTCCCAACCAGGGCTCGCCCGGTTGAGGTCGACCTCGACCCCGGAAACCTGTTCCGGGGCCCGTTTCGGAGCTTTTGCAGCAACGCCAAGGATCGGACCCGCCGGGTGAGGAAACCGACGTGCCGCGGTCCTGGGCCCGCCTCCGCCGCCGAGAAGGATTTGAGCAATCGAAACCTTGGGCGTGCGCGCCACCAAAAGAACAAGCCCGGCGACGCAAAAGGAGGAGGTGCAACACGAGGACTTCCCGGGAGGTCACCCATCCCGACTACTCTCGCCCAAGCACGCTTAACTACGGAGATCCGATGGGATCCGGTGCATTAGTGCTTTGGTATGATCGCACTTGTCAAGTGTGGCGCGATTAACCGCTTTATGCCTTTGCCGGGCCGCGCGCTTCAAACGATCATAACTTCTGTTCGGGATGAATGTCGAGGCCCGGAGGCGCCGTGAAAGCTCGTCCGAGCCCGCCGCCGTCCCAACAAGGGCTCGCCCGGTTGAGGTCGACCTCGACCCCAGAAACCTGTTCCAGGGCCCGTTTCGGAGCTTTGCAAGACCGCAAAGGATCGGAGCACGGGTGAGGAAACCGACCTTTTCGCGGTCCCGTGCCTGCCTCCGCCGCCGAGAAGGATTGAGCAATCGTAACCTTGCGCGTGCGCGCCACCAAAAGAACAAGCCCGACCGACGCAAAAAGGAGGAGGTGCAACACGAGGACTTCCCGGAGGTCACCCATCCCGAGACTACTCTCGCCCAAGCACCCTTAACTACGGAGTTCGATGGGATCCGGTGCATTAGTGCCGGTATGATCGCACGATCAAGTGTGGCGCGATCAACCGCTTTATGCCTTCGCCGAGGGCCGCCGCGCGCTTTAAACGATCATAACTTTCGTCCGGATGAATCTCGAGGCCGGAGGCGCCGCCTGGAAAGCTCGTCCCCGAGCCCGCCGCCGTCCCAAGGGGGCTCGCCGGTTGCCAGGTCGACTCGACCCCGGAAACCTGTTCCGGGGCCCGTTCGGGAGCTTTGCGGCAACGCCAAGGATCGGACCCGCCGGGTGAGGAAACCGACTTTGCCGCGGTCCCGGCCCGCCTCTCGCCGCCGAGAAGGATTTGAGCAATCGAAACCTTGCGCGTGCGCGCCACCAAAAGAACAAGCCCGCCCGACGCAAAGGAGGAGGTGCAACACGAGGACTTCCCGGGAGGTCACCCATCCCGGTACTACTCTCGCCCAAGCACGCTTCACTACGGAGTTCGATGGGATCCGGTGCATTAGTGCGGTATGATCGCACCTGTCAAGTGTGGCGCGATCAACCGCTTTATGCCGTCGCTAGGACGCGCGCGCGCCCGGACGATCATAACTTTCTGTCCGGATGAATCTCGAGGCCCGGGAGGCGCATTGAAAGCTCGCCCCGAGCCCGGCCGTCCCAACCAGGGCTCGCCTGGTTGAGATCTACCTCAACCCCGAAACCTGTTCGGGGCCCGTTTCGAGCTTTTGCAAAGAACGCCAAGGATCGGACCCGCCGGTGAGGAAACCGACCTTCGCGGTCCTAGGCCCGCCTCGCCGCCGAGAAGGATTTGAGCAATCGAAACCTTGCGCGTCCGCGCCACCAAAAGAACAAGCCCGACTGACGCAAAAAGGAGGAGGTGCAACACGAGGACTTCCCAGGAGGTCACCCATCCCGGTACTACTCTCGCCCAAGCACGCTTAACTACGGAGTTCTGATGGGATCCGGTGCATTAGGTCGGTATGATCGCACCGGTCAAGTGTGGCGCGATCAACCGCTTTATGCCCTCGCCCGGGCCGCCGCGCGCGCTTCAAACGATCATAACTTTCTGTCCGGGATGAATCTCGAGGCCAGGGAGGCGCCGCTGGAAAGCTCGTCCTGAGCCCGCCGCCGTCCCAACCAGGGCTCGCCCGGTTGAGGTCGACCTCGACCCCGGAAACCTGTTCCGGGCCCGTTTCGGAGCTTTTGCAGCAACGCCAAGGATCGGACCCACCGGGTGAGGAAACCGACGTGCCGCGGTCCTGGGCCCGCCTCCGCCGCCGAGAAGGATTTGAGCAATCGAAACCTTGGGCGTGCGCGCCACCAAAAGAACAAGCCCGACTGACGCAAAAAGGAGGAGGTGCAACACGAGGACTTCCCAGGAGGTCACCCATCCCAGTACTACTCTCGCCCAAGCACGCTTAACTACGGAGATCTGATGGGATCCGGTGCATTAGTGCCGGTATGATCGCACCGTCAAGTGTGGCGCGATCAACCGCCATGCCTTTGCCGGGCCGCGCGCGCGCTTCATACGATCATAACTTTCTCGTCCGGATGAATGTCGAGGCCCGGAGGCGCCGGAAAGCTCGTCCCGAGCCCGCCGCCGTCCCAACCAGGGCTCGCCGGTTGAGGTCGACCTCGACCCCGAAACCTGTTCGGGGCCCGTTGAGCTTTTTTGAAGAACGCCAAGGATCGGACCCGCCGGGTGAGGAAACCGACCTGCCGCGGTCCGGGCCCGCCTCCGCCGCCGAGAAGGATTTGAGCAATCGAAACCTTGCGCGTGCACGCCACCAAAAGAACAAGCCCGACTGACGCAAAAAGGAGGAGGTGCAACACGAGGACTTCCCGGGGAGGTCACCCATCCCAAGACTACTCTCGCCCAAGCACGCTTAACTACGGAGTTCGATGGGATCCGGTGCATTAGTCCGGTATGATCCCACTGTCAAGTGTGGTGCGATCAACCGCTTTTATGCCTTTGCGGGCCGCGCGCGCGCTTCAAATGATCATAACTTTCGTCCCGGATGAATCTCGAGGCCCGGAGGCGCCGCCGGAAAGCTCGTCCGAGTCCGCCGCCGTCCCAACCAGGGCTCGCCGGTTGAGGTCGACCTCGACCCGGAAACCTGTTCCGGGGTCCGTTTGAGCTTTTGCAAAGAACGCCAAGGATCGGACCCGCCGGGTGAGGAAACCGTCCTGCCGCGGTCCCGGGCCCGCCTCCGCCGCCGAGAAGGATTTGAGCAATCAAAACCTTGCGCGTGTGCGCCACGAAAAGAACAAGCCCGACTGACGCAAAAAGGAGGAGGTACAACACGAGGACTTCCCAGGAGGTCACGCATCCCAGTACTACTCTCGCCCAAGCACGCTTCACTACGGAGTTCGATGGGATCCGGTGCATTAGTGCCGGTATGATCACACCCGTCAAGTGTGGGCGCGATCAACCGCTTTATGCCTTCGCAAGGCCGCGCGCGCTTCGACGATCATAACTTTTCGTCCGGATGAATCTCGATGCCCGGAGGCGCCGCTAGAAAGCTCGTCCCTGGAGCGCCGTCCCAACCAGGGCTCGCCTCGGTTGAGATCGACTCGACCCCGAAACCTGTTCCGGGGCCCGTTCGGAGCTTTGCAAAGCAACGCCAAGGATCGGACCCGCCGGGTGAGGAAACCGACCTTTCGCGGTCCCAGGCTCGCCTCCGCCGCCGAGAAGTATTTGAGCAATCGAAACCTTGCGCGTGCACGCCACCAAAAGAACAAGCCCGACTGACGCAAAAAGGAGGAGGTGCAACACGAGGACTTCCCAGGAGGTCACCCATCCCAGTACTACTCTCGCCCAAGCACGCTTAACTACGGAGTTCTGATGGGATCCGGTGCATTAGTGCTGGTATGATCGCACCTGTCAAGTGTGGCGCGATCAACTACTTTATGCCTTTGCCAGGCCGCCGCGCGCGCTTCAAACGATCATAACTTTCTGTCCGGGATGAATGTCGAGGCCCGGGAGGCGCCGCTGGAAAGCTCGTCCTGAGCCCGCTGCCGTCCCAACCAGGGCTCGCCCAGTTGAGGTCGACCTCGACCCCGGAAACCTGTTCCAGGGCCCGTTTCGGAGCTTTTGCAGCACCGCAAAGGATCGGAGCCGCCGGGTGAGGAAACCGACCTTTCGCGGTCCCGGGCATGCTCGCCCGCCGAGAAGGATTGAGCGATCGTAAACTTGCGTGTGCGCGCCACCAAAAGAACAAACCCGACTGACGCAAAAAGGAGGAGGTGCAACACGAGGACTTCCCAGGAGGTCACCCATCCCAGTACTACTCTCGCCCAAGCACGCTTAACTACGGAGTTCTGATGGGATCCGGTGCATTAGTGCTAGTATGATCGCACCTGTCAAGTGTGGCGCGATCAACTGCTTTATGCCTTCGCCAGGCCGCGCCGCGCGCGCTTAAACGATCATAACTTTCTCGTCCGGGATGAATCTCGAGGCCGGAGGCGCCGCCGGAAAGCTCGTCCCGAGCCGCCGCCGTCCCAACCAGGGCTCGCCCGGTTGGGTCGACTCGCCCTTTAAACCTTTTCCGGCCCGTTTCGAGCTTTTGCAGCAACGCCAAGGATCGGACCCGCCGGTGAGGAAACCGACCTGCCGCGGTCCCGGCCCTTTGCTCGCCGAGAAGGATTTGAGCAATCGAAACCTTGCGCGTGCGCGCCACCAAAAGAACAAGCCCGACTGACGCAAAAAGGAGGAGGTGCAACACGAGGACTTCCCAGGAGGTCACCCATCCCAGTACTACTCTCGCCCAAGCACGCTTCACTACGGAGTTCGATGGGATCCGTGCATTAGTCTTTGGTATGATCGCTTTTTGTCTGTGTGGCGCGATCAACCGCTTTATGCCTTGCCGCAAGGACCGCGCGCGCTTCAAACGATCATAACTTTCTCGTCCGGATGAATCTCGAGGCCCGGAGGCGCCGCCGGAAAGCTCGTCCCCGAGCCCGACGCCGTCCCAACCAGGGCTCGCCTGGTTGAGATCTACCTCGACCCCGGAAACCTGTTCCGGGGCCCGTTTCGGAGCTTTTGCAGCAACGCCAAGGATCGGACCCGCCGGGTGAGGAAACCGACCTTTCGCGGTCCTAGGCCCGCCTCCGCCGCCGAGAAGGATTTGAGCAATCGAAACCTTGCGCGTGCGCGCCACCAAAAGAACAAGCCCGACTGACGCAAAAAGGAGGAGGTGCAACACGAGGACTTCCCAGGAGGTCACCCATCCCAAGACTACTCTCGCCCAAGCACGCTTTAACTACGGAGATCCGATGGGATCCGGTGCATTAGTCCGGTATGATCGCACCCGTCAAGTGTGGCGCGATCAACCGCTTTATGCCTTTGCAAGGCCGCCGCCGCGCTTCATA
Organism: Canavalia ensiformis; assembly: GCA_026541065.1. Classification (NCBI taxonomy): domain Eukaryota; kingdom Viridiplantae; phylum Streptophyta; class Magnoliopsida; order Fabales; family Fabaceae; genus Canavalia; species Canavalia ensiformis. Next base: position 57,304 of record JAMKYM010000443.1, read on the forward strand.
CGATCATAACTTACCGTCACGGGATGAATGTCGAGGCTTCGGAGGGCCGCCGGAAAGCTCGTCCCGAGCCCGCCGCCGTCCCAACCAGGGCTCGCCCGGTTGAGGTCGACTCGACCCCGAAACCTGTTCCAGGTCTGCGGAGCTTTTAAAGACCGCAAAGGATCGGAGCCGCCGGTGAGGAAACCGACCTTCGCGGTCCCAGCCCGTCTCCGCCGCCGAGAAGGATTGGAGCAATCGTAACCTTGCGCGTGCGCGCCACCAAAAGAACAAGCCCGACTGACGCAAAAAGGAGGAGGTGCAACACGAGGACTTCCCGGAGGTCACCCATCCCGCATTACTCTCGCCCAAGCACGCTTAACTACGAGATCCGATGGGATCCTGCATTAGTGCCGGTATGATCGCACTGGGGCCAAGTGTGGCGCGATCAACCGCTTTATGCCTTTGCCGGGGCCGCGCGCACTTCAAACGATCATAACTTTTCGTCCGGGATGAATGTCGAGGCCGGGAGGCGCCGCCGGAAAGCTCGTCCCGAGCCCGCCGCCGTCTCCAACCGGGGCTCGCCAGAAGGTTGAGGTCGACCTCGACCCCCGAGAAACCTGTTCCAGGCCCGTTTCGGAGCTTTTGCCAAAGACCGAAAGGATCGGAGCCGCCGGTGAGGAAACCGACCTTTCGCGGTCCCAGCCCGCCTCCGCCGTCGAGAAGGATTGGAGCAATCGTAACCTTGCCGCCTGCGTGCGCGCCACCAAAAGAACAAGCCCGACCGACGTAAAAGGAGGAGGTGCAACACGAGGACTTCCCAGGAGGTCACCCACCTTGCGCGTGCGCGCCACCAAAAGAACAATCCCGACCGAGCGAAAAGGAGGAGGTGCAACACGAGGACTTCCCAGGAGGTCACCCATCCAAGATTACTCTCGTCCAAGCACGCTTAACTACGGAGTTCGATGGGATCCGGGCATTAGTGCCGGTATGATCGCACCCGTCAAGTGTGGCGCTATCAACCGCTTTATGCCTTCGCGGAGCCGCGCGCGCTTCAAACGATCATAACTTTTCGTCCGGATGAATGTCGAGGCCCGGAGGCTCCGCCCGAAAGCTCGTCCCGAGCCGTCGCCGTCCCAACCAGGGCTCGCCCGTTGAGGTCGACCTCGACCCGAAACCTGTTCGGGGGCCCGTTTGAGCTTTTGCAAAGACCGCAAAGGATCGGAGCGCCGGGTGAGGAAAACCGACCTTTCGCGGTCCCGGTCCCGCCACCGCGCCGAGAAGGATTGGAGCAATCGGAACCTTGCGCGTGCGCGCCACCAAAAGAACAAGCCCGACCGACGCAAAAAGGAGGAGGTGCAACACGAGGACTTCCGGGAGGTCACCCATCCCGGCACTACTCTCGCCCAAGCACGCTTAACTACGGAGTTCGATGGGATCCGGTGCATTAGTGCCGGTATGATCGCACTGTCAAGTGTGGCGCGATCAACCGCTTTATGGCTTCGCCCGCCCGCCGCGCGCGCTTAAACGATCATAACTTTCTGTCCGGATGAATCTCGAGGCCCGGAGGCGCCGCCGGAAAGCTCGTCCCGAGCCCGCCGTCCCAACCAGGGCTCGCCCGGTTGAGGTCGACCTCGACCCCGAAAACCTGTTTCGGGGCCCGTTTCCGGGAGCTTTTGCAAAGAACGCCAAGGATCGACCAGCCGGGAGGAAACCGACGTGCCGCGGTCCCTGGGCCCGCCTCCGCCGCCGAGAAGGATTTGAGCAATCGAAACCTTGGGCGTGCGCGCCCACCAAAAGAACAAGCCCGACGACGCAAAAAGGAGAGGAGGTGCAACACGAGGACTTCCCAGAGGTCACCCATCCCAAGACTCTCGCCCAAGCACGCTAACTACGGAGATCGATGGGATCCGGTGCATTAGTGCTGGTATGATCGCACCTGTCAAGTGTGGCGCGATCAACTGCTTTATGCCTTTGCCAGGCCGCCGCGCGCGCTTCAAACGATCATAACTTACCGTCGGGATGAATGTCGAGGTTCGGAGGCGCCGCCGGAAAGCTCGTCTCCCGAGCCCGCCGCCGTCCCAACCGGGGCTCGCCCGGTTGAGGTCGACCTCGACCCGAAACCTGTTCCAGGTGGCCCGTTTCGGAGCTTTGCAAAGACCGCAAAGGATCGGAGCCGCCGGTGAGGAAACCGACCTTTCGCGGTCCCAGCCCGTCTCTCGCCGCCGAGAAGGATTTGAGCTTGATCGTAACCTTGCGCGTGCGCGCCACCAAAAGAACAAGCCCGACCGACGCAAAAAGGAGGAGGTGCAACACGAGGACTTCCCGGGGGAGGTCACCCATCCCGGTACTACTCTCGCCTAGCACTCTTAACTACGGAGATGCGATGGGATCCGGTGCATTAGTGCTGGTATGATCGCACCTGTCAAGTGTGGCGCGATCAACTGCTTTATGCCTTAGCCAAGCCGCCGTGCGCGCTTCAAACGATCATAACTTTCTGTCCGGGATAAATGTCGAGGCCCGGAGGCGCCCGGAAAGCTCAGACCGAGCCCGCCGCCGTCCCAACCAGGGCTCGCCAGTTGAGGTCGACCTCGACCCCGAAACCTGTTCCAGGGCCCGTTTCGGAGCTTTTGCAGCACCGAAAGGATCGGAGCCGCCGGGTGAGGAAACCGACCTTTCGCGGTCCCAGGCCCGCCTCCGCCGTCGAGAAGGATTGGAGCAATCGTAACCTTGCGCGTGCGCGCCACCAAAAGAACAAGCCCGACTGACGCAAAAAGGAGGAGGTGCAACACGAGGACTTCCCAGGAGGTCACCCACCTTGCGCGTGCGCGCCACCAAAAGAACAAGCCCGACTGACGCAAAAAGGAGGAGGTGCAACACGAGGACTTCCCAGGAGGTCACCCATCCCAGTACTACTCTCGTCCAAGCACGCTTAACTACGGAGTTCTGATGGGATCCGGTGCATTAGTGCTGGTATGATCGCACCTGTCAAGTGTGGCGCTATCAACTGCTTTATGCCTTCGCCAGGCCGCCGCGCGCGCTTCAAACGATCATAACTTTCTGTCCGGGATGAATGTCGAGGCCCGGGAGGCTCCGCTGGAAAGCTCGTCCCGAGCCCGCCGTCCCAACCAGGGCTCGCCCGGTTGAGGTCGACTCGACCCGGAAACCTGTTCCAGGGCCCGTTTCGGAGCTTTGCAAAGACCGCAAAGGATCGGAGCGCCGGGTGAGGAAACCGACCTTTCGTCCCCGGGCTCGCCTCCGCCGCCGAGAAGGATTGGAGCAATCGTAACCTTGCGCGTGCGCGCCACCAAAAGAACAAGCCCGCCGACGCAAAAAGGAGGAGGTGCAACACGAGGACTTCCCGCAGGGTCACCCATCCCAGTACTACTCTCGCCCAAGCACGCTTAACTACGGAGTTCTGATGGGATCCGGTGCATTAGTGCTGGTATGATCGCACCTGTCAAGTGTGGCGCGATCAACTGCTTTATGGCTTCGCCAAGCCGCCGCGCGCGCTTTAAACGATCATAACTTTCTGTCCGGATGAATCTCGAGGGCCGGAGGCGCCGCCGGAAAGCTCGTCCCGAGCCGCCGCCGTCCCAACCAGGGCTCGCCCGGTTGAGGTAGACCTCGACCCAGAACCTGTTCCGGGGCCCGTTTCGAGCTTTGCAGCAACGCCAAGGATCGGACCCGCCGGGTGAGGAAACCGACCTGCCGCGGTCCCAGGCCCGCCTCCGCCGCCGAGAAGGATTTGAGCAATCGAAACCTGGGCGTGCGCGCCACCAAAAGAACAAGCCCGACCGACGCAAAAGGAGGAGGTGCAACACGAGGACTTCCCGAGAGGTCACCCAGCCCAAGATTACTCTCGCCCAAGCACGCTTAACTACGGAGATCCGATGGGATCCGGTGCATTAGTGCCGGTATGATCGCACCGTCAAGTGTGGCGTGATCAATCGCTTTATGCCTTTGCCGGCCGCGCGCGCGCTTCAAACAATCATAACTTTCGTCCGGGATGAATGTCGAGGCCCTGGGAGGCGCCGCCGGAAAGCTCCGTCCCCGAGCCCGCCGCCGTCCCAACCAGGGCTCGCCCGGTTGAGGTCGACCTCGACCCCGAAACCTTGTTCCAGGGCCCGTTTCGAGCTTTTGAAAGACCGCAAAGGATCGGAGCACGCCCGGGTGAGGAAACCGACCTTTTCGCGGTCCCAGGGCCCGTCTCCGCCGCCGAGAAGGATTGAGCAATCGTAACCTTGCGCGTGCGCGCCACCAAAAGAACAAGCCCGACTGACGCAAAAGGAGGAGGTGCAACACGAGGACTTCCCAGGAGGTCACCCATCCCAGTACTCTCGCCCAAGCACGCTTAACTACGGAGATCTGATGGGATCCGGTGCATTAGTGCCGGTATGATCGCACCCGTCAAGTGTGGCGCGATCAACGCTTTATGCCTTGCCGCCGCGCGCGCGCTTCAAACGATCATAACTTTTCTCGTCCGGGATGAATGTCGAGGCCCGGAGGCGCCGCCGGAAAGCTCGTCCCGAGCCCGCCGCCGTCCCAACCAGGGCTCGCCCAGGTGAGGTCGACCTCGACCCCGGAAACCTGTTCCAGGGCCCGTTTCGGAGCTTTTGCAGCACCGCAAAGGATCGGAGCCGCCGGGTGAGGAAACCGACCTTTCGCGGTCCCAGGCCCGCCTCCGCCGTCGAGAAGGATTGGAGCAATCGTAACCTTGCGCGTGCGCGCCACCAAAAGAACAAGCCCGACTGACGCAAAGGAGGAGGAGGTGCAACACGAGGACCTCCCAGGAGGTCACCCACCTTGCGCGTGCGCGCCACCAAAAGAACAAGCCCGACCGACGCAAAAGGAGGAGGTGCAACACGAGGACTTCCAGAGGTCACCCATCCCAAGACTAGTCTCGCCCAAGCACGCTTCACTACGAGTTCGATGGGATCCTGTGCATTAGTGCCGGTATGATCGCACCGTCAAGTGTGGCGCTATCAATCGCTTTTATGCCTTCGCGGGCAGCCGCGCGCGCGCTTCAAACGATCATAACTTTCTGTCCGGATGAATCTCGAGGCCCGGCAGCGCCGCCGGAAAGCTCGTCCCGAGGCCGACGCCGTCCCAACCAGGGCTCGCCCGGTTGGAGATCAACCTCGACCCCGAAACCTATTCGGGGCCCGTTTCGGAGCTTTTGCAAAGAACGCCAAGGATCGGACCCGCCGGTGAGGAACCGGCCTTTCGCGGTCCCGGGCCCGCCTCCGCCGAGAAGGATTTGAGCAATCGAAACCTTGCGCGTGCGCGCCACCGAAAGAACAAGCCCGACTGACGCAAAAAGGAAGAGGTGCAACACGAGGACTTCCAGGAGGTCACCCATCCCAGGACTACTCTCGCCCAAGCACGCTTAACTACGGAGTTCTGATGGGATCCGGTGCATTAGTGCTGGTATGATCGCACCTGTCAAGTGTGGCGCGATCAACTGCTTTATGCCTTCGCGGGCCGCCGCGCCAAACGCATTCAAACGATCATAACTTTCTGTCCGGATGAATCTCGAGGCCGGGGAGGCGCTGCGGAAAGCTCGTCCCCGAGCCCGACGCCGTCCCCAACCAGGGGCTCGCCGGTTGAGATCGACCTCGACCCCGGAAACCTGTTCCGGCCCGGGGAGCTTTTGCGAGAACGCCAAGGATCGGAGTCGCCGGTGAGGAAACCGACCTTTCGCGGTCCAAGCCCGCCTCCGCCGAGACGGATTTGGCAATCGAAACCTTGCGTGCGCGCTCCCAAAAGAACAAGCCCGACCGACGCAAAAAGGAGCGCCGCCGAGACGGATTTGAGCATCGAACCTTGCGCGTGCGCGCTCCCAAAAGAACAAGCCCGACTGACGCAAAAAGGAGGAGGTGCAACACGAGGACTTCCCAGGAGGTCACCCATCCCGCACTACTCTCGCCCAGGCACGCTTAACTACGAGAGTTCTGATGGGATCCGGTGCATTAGTGCCGGTATGATCGCACTGTCAAGTGTGGCGCGATCAATCGCTTTATGCCTTCGCAAGCCGCGCGCGCTTCAAACGATCATAACTTTCTTCCGGATGAATCTCGAGGCCCGGAGGCGCCGCTGGAAAGCTCGTCCCCGAGCCCGACGCCGTCCCAACCAGGGCTCGCCTGGTTGAGATCGACCTCGACCCCGGAAACCTGTTCCGGGGCCCGTTTCGGAGCTTTTGCAGCAACGCCAAGGATCGGACCCACCGGGTGAGGAAACCGACCTTTCGCGGTCCCGGGCCCGCCTCCGCCGCCGAGAAGGATTTGAGCAATCGAAACCTTGCGCGTGCGCGCCACCAAAAGAACAAGCTCGACTGACGCAAAAGGACGAGGTGCAACACGAGGACTTCCCAGGAGGTCACCCATCCCGCACTACTCTCGCCCACGCACGCTTAACTACGGAGTTCGATGGGATCCGGTGCATTAGTGTCGGTATGATCGCACCGATCAAGTGAGGCGCGATCAACCGCTTTATGCCTTCAGTCGCGCACTTGCTTCAAACGATCATAACTTTCTAACCGGGATGAATCTCGATGCCCGGGGAGGCGCGCCGGAAAACTCGTCCCGAGCCCGACGCCGTCCCAACCAGGGCTCGCCTGGCTGAGGTCGACTCGACCCGAAACCTGTTCCGGGGCCCGCGGAGCTTTTGCAAAGAACGCCAAGGATCGGACCCGCCGGGGAGGAAACCGACGTGCCGCGGTCCGGCCCGCCTCCGCCGCCGAGAAGGATTTGAGCAATCGAAACCTTGCGCGTGCACGCCACCAAAAGAACAAGCCCGACTGACGCAAAAGGAGGAGGTGCAACACGAGGACTTCCCAGAGGTCACCCATCCCGCATTACTACTCTCGCCCAAGCACGCTTAACTACGGATATCGATGGGATCGGTGCATTAGTGCCGGTATGATCGCACCTGTCACGTGTGGCGCGATCAACTTCTTTATGCCTTCGCGAGCCTACCGCGCGCGCTTCAAACGATCATAACTTTCTGTCCGGGATGAATCTTGAGGCACGGAGGCGCCGCCGGAAAGCTCGTCCGAGCCCGTCGCCGTCCCAACCAGGGCTCGCCCGGTTGAGGTCGACTCGACTCCCGGAAACCTGTTCCGGGGCTGTTTCGGAGCTTTTGCAAAGAACGCCAAGGATCGGAGCCGCCGGGTGAGGAAACCGACCTTTCGCGGTCCCAGGCCCGCCTCCGCCGCCGAGAAGGATTTGAGCAATCGTAACCTTGCGCGTGCGCGCCACCAAAAGAACAAGCCCGACTGACGCAAAAAGGAGGAGGTGCAACACGAGGACTTCCCAGGAGGTCACCCATCCCGCACTACTCTCGCCCAAGCACGCTTAACTACGGAGTTCGATGGGATCCGGTGCATTAGTGCCGGTATGATCGCACCCGTCAAGTGTGGCGCGATCAACTGTTTTATGCCTTCGCCAGGCCGCCGCGCGCGCTTCAAACGATCATAACTTTCTGTCCGGGATGAATCTCGGGGCCCGGGAGGCGCCGCTGGAAAGCTCGTCCTGAGCCCGATGCCGTCCCAACCAGGGCTCGCCCGGTTGAGATCGACCTCGACCCCGCAAACCTGTTCCGGGGCCCGTTTCGGAGCTTTTGCAGCAACGCCAAGGATCGGACCCGCCGGGTGAGGAAACCGACCTGCCGCGGTCCCGGGCCCGCCTCCGCCGCCGAGAAGGATTTGAGCAATCGAAACCTTGAGCGTGCGCGGCACCCAAAAGAACAAGCCCGACTGACGCAAAAAGGAGGAGGTGCAACACGAGGACTTCCCAGGAGGTCACCCATCCCAGTACTACTCTCGCCCAGGCACGCTTAACTACGGAGTTCTGATGGGATCCGGTGCATTAGTGTTGGTATGATCGCACTGTCAAGTGTGGCGCGATCAACCGCTTTATGCCTTCGCGGGCGCGCGCGCTTCAAACGATCATAACTTTTGTCCGGGATGAATCTCAAGGCCCGGAGGCGCCGCCTGGAAAGCTCGTCCCGAGCCCGACGCCGTCCCAACCGGGCTCGCCGGTTGAGATCGACCTCGACCCCGGAAACCTGTTCCGGGGCCCGTTTCGGAGCTTTTGCAGCAACGCCAAGGATCGGAGTCGCCGGGTGAGGAAACCGACCTTTCGCGGTCCAAGGCCCGCCTCCGCCGCCGAGACGGATTTGAGCAATCGAAACCTTGCGCGTGCGCGGCTCCCAAAAGAACAAGCCCGACTGACGTAAAAAGGAGCGCCGCCGAGACGGATTTGAGCAATCGAAACCTTGCGCGTGCGCGGCTCCCAAAAGAACAAGCCCGACTGACGCAAAAAGGAGGAGGTGCAACACGAGGACTTCCCAGAGGTCACCCATCCCGCACTACTCTCGCCCTGTGCACGCTTAACTACGGAGTTCTGATGGGATCCGGTGCATTAGTGCTGGTATGATCGCACCTGTCAAGTGTGGCGCGATCAACTGCTTTATGCCTTCGCCAAGCCGCCGCGCGCGCTTCAAACGATCATAACTTTCTTTCCGGGATGAATCTCGAGGCCCGGGAGGCGCCGCTGGAAAGCTCGTCCTGAGCCCGACGCCGTCCCAACCAGGGCTCGCCTGGTTGAGATCGACCTCGACCCCGGAAACCTGTTCCGGGGCCCGTTTCGGAGCTTTTGCAGCAACGCCAAGGATCGGACCCACCGGGTGAGGAAACCGACCTTTCGCGGTCCCGGGCCCGCCTCCGCCGCCGAGAAGGATTTGAGCAATCGAAACCTTGCGCGTGCGCGCCACCAAAAGAACAAGCTCGACTGACGCAAAAAGGACGAGGTGCAACACGAGGACTTCCCAGGAGGTCACCCATCCCAGTACTACTCTCGCCCACGCACGCTTAACTACGGAGTTCTGATGGGATCCGGTGCATTAGTGCTGGTATGATCGTACCAGTCAAGTGAGGCGCGATCAACTGCTTTATGCCTTCGTTAGGCCGCCGCGCTTGCTTCAAACGATCATAACTTTCTAACCGGGATGAATCTCGATGCCCGGGAGGCGCCGCCTGAAACTTCGTCCGAGCCGACGCGAGTCCCAACCGGGCTCGCCCGGTTGAGGTCGACCTCGACCCCGAAACCTGTTCCGGCCCGTTTTGAGCTTTTGCAAGAACGCCAAGGATCGGACCCGCCGGTGAGGAAACCGACGTGTCGCGGTCCGGCCCGCTCCTCCGCCGAGAAGGATTTGAGCAATCGAAACCTTGCGCGTGCACGCCACCAAAAGAACAAGCCCGACTGACGCAAAAAGGAGGAGGTGCAACACGAGGACTTCCCAGGAGGTCACCCATCCCAGTACTACTCTCGCCCAAGCACGCTTAACTACGGATATCTGATGGGATCCGGTGCATTAGTGCTGGTATGATCGCACCCGTCACGTGCGGGCGCGATCAACTTCTTTATGCCTTCGCGAGCCTACGCGCGCGCTTCAAACGATCATAACTTTTCGTCCGGATGAATCTTGAGGCACGGGAGGCGCCGCGGGGCTGAAAGCTCGTCCCGAGCCCGCCGCCGTCCCAACCAGGGCTCGCCGGCCGAGGTCGACCTCGACCCCGGAAACCTGTTCCAGGGCCCGTTTCGGAGCTTTTGCAGCACCGCAAAGGATCGGAGCCGCCGGGTGAGGAAACCGACCTTTCGCGGTCCCAGGCCCGCCTCCGCCGCCGAGAAGGATTTGAGCAATCGTAACCTTGCGCGTGCGCGCCACCAAAAGAACAAGCCCGGCCGACGCTTAAAAAGGAGGAGGTGCAACACGAGGACTTCCCGTGAGGTCACCCATCCCGGTACTACTCTCCCAAGCACGCTTAACTACGGAGTTCCCGATGGGATCCGGTGCATTAGTCTTTGGTATGATCGCACCCGTCAAGTGTGGCGCGATCAAGCTGTTTTATGCCTTCGCCGGAGCCGCGCGCGCGCTTCAAACGATCATAACTTTCTGTCCGGATGAATCTCGGGGCCCGGAGGCGCCGCCGGAAAGCTCGTCCCGAGGCCGATGCCGTCCCAACCAGGGCTCGCCGGTTGAGATCGACCTCGACCCGCAAACCTGTTCGGGGCCCGTTTCGAGCTTTGCAAAGAACGCCAAGGATCGGACCCGCCGGGTGAGGAAACCGACCTGCCGCGGTCCCGGGCCCGCCTCCGCCGCCGAGAAGGATTTGAGCAATCGAAACCTTGAGCGTGCGCGGCACCCAAAGAACAAGCCCGACCGACGCAAAGGAGGAGGTGCAACACGAGGACTTCCCAGAGGTCACCCATCCCGCACTACTCTCGCCAGGCACGCTTAACTACGGAGTTCGATGGGATCCGGTGCATTAGTGTTGGTATGATCGCACCCGTCAAGTGTGGCGCGATCAACCGCTTTATGCCTTCGCCGGGCCGCGCGCGCGCTCAAACGATCATAACTTTCTGTCCGGGATGAATCTCGAGGCCCGGAGGCGCCGTGGAAAGCTCGTCCCGAGCCCGACGCCGTCCCAACCAGGGCTCGCCCGGTTGAGATCAACTCTCGACCCGGAAACCTATTCCGGCCCTGTTTCGGAGCTTTGCAAAGAACGCCAAGGATCGGACCCGCCGGTGAGGAAACCGACCTTTCGCGGTCCCGGGCCCGCCTCCGCCGCCGAGAAGGATTTGAGCAATCGAAACCTTGCGCGTGCGCGCCACCAAAAGAACAAGCTCGACCGACGCAAAAGGAGGAGGTGCAACACGAGGACTTCCTGTGAGGTCACCCATCCCGCACTACTCTCGCCCAAGCACGCTTAACTACGGAGTTCGATGGGATCCGGTGCATTAGTCTTTGGTATGATCGTACGATCAAGTGAGGCGCGATCAACCGCTTTATGCCTTCGCCAGCCGCCGCGCTTGCTTCAAACGATCATAACTTTCATCGGATGAATCTCGAGGCCCGGAGGCGCGCCGGAAAACTCGTCCGAGCTTGACGCCGTCCCAACCAGGGCTCGCCGGTTGGGAGGTCGACCTCGACCCCGAAACCTGTTCCGGGGCCCGTTTCGAGCTTTTGCAGCAACGCCAAGGATCGGACCCGCCGGGTGAGGAAACCGACGTGCCGCGGTCCCGGGCCCGCCTCCGGCGCCGAGAAGGATTTGAGCAATCGAAACCTTGCTCGTGCGCGCCACCAAAAGAACAAGCCCGACTGACGCAAAAAGGAGGAGGTGCAACACGAGGACTTCCCAGGAGGTCACCCATCCCAGTACTACTCTCGCCCAAGCACGCTTAACTACGGATATCTGATGGGATCCGGTGCATTAGTGCTGGTATGATCGCACCTGTCACGTGTGGCGCGATCAACTGCTTTATGCCTTCGCGAGTCTGCCGCGCGCGCTTCAAACTATCATACCTTTAGTCCTAGGTTTCGCTCAGACCCGGGTGTAGGGCCCACTCATGTTATGCATGTAGGACTACAATGTGTGGAATAACCTGCAATTTAAACACAATAGATATATATATATATGTCTTCTACCCTAGGGTGAGAAACATACAAACTTGAATTATCATGAATATAAGAAATAAATAACAACATTTGAATAAATAGAAAAGGGATCAACATGCATTTATACACTCAATTTGAAACAGGGCTTGACTCTCTAAAGTCCCCAGTGGAGTCGCCATCTGTCATAACCGTAATTACGACGAGACGACGAACTCGCTAAAATTTGAAAATAATTTGATTTGATTGTGGAGTCGCCACCAAATTTTTGTTTAAGGGAAAAAGATTTGGAAAAACCCTGACTCAATGGATGAGATTCGAAGTTCGGAGAGTCGGTTACGAGTAGGGAAGGTGTTAGGCACCCACCACTGTTCCAAGGAACAAGCACTCCTTAAACCGAGTGTGTGATTATTTGAAAATAGTTTGATCCCTTAATTAATTTGAAAATAAATAGGTTGATGGAGGTTAGCCTGACAGGACTTGATCCTGCTCCTACGTATTCCCCGGTGCAATGAGAATTTCAAGGCTTACGTAGTTCTGGTTAAGAGACTTGATCTCTTAGAGAAAAAAAGAGTATTCTTAGGTAAAAACTTTAAAGCAATGTTTCTTTAGAAAATACAGGATTTAGGGAAACAGACATGCTTGCATAATCCAAATCGTCGTAAGCCGTATTTGGATTAGCACGGACTAAAAATACGTAACAGTAGAGAACGCTACTTGCCCGTATTAGAACCCGTTTGCACAATAATAAAAAAGACAGATGTTTTGGAAACAGAGGAATTTTAGAAAAAACATATGTGCTTGCATAATCCAAATCGTCGTAAGCCGTATTTGAATTAGCACGAATTAAAATACGTAACAGTAGAGAATGCTACTTGCCCGTATTAGAACCCGTTTGCACAATCTGAGTCAAATAAATAAAAAAAACAGATGTTTTGGAAACAGAAGATTTTTAGAAGAATACAGATGTTTTGGAAACAGAAGAATTTTTAGAAAAGCAGATGTGCTTGCATAATCCAAATCGTCGTAAGCCGTATTTGAATTAGCACGAATTAAAATACGCAACAGTAGAGAATGCTACTTGCCCGTATTAGAATCCGTTTGCACAATCTGAGGAAAATAAAAAAAACAGACGTTTTGGAAACAGAAGAATTTTAGAAAAACAGACGTTTTGAAAAAAAAGGTCGAATTTTAGAAAAACAGACGTGCTTGCATAATCCAAATCGTCGTAAGCCGTATTTGAAATAGCACGAATTAAAACACGTAACAGTAGAGAACGCTACTTGCCCGTATTAGAATTCGTTTGCACAATCTGAGGAAGATAATACAAAACATATGTTTGAAAAAGGGAAGAATTTTAGAAAAATACAGACGTGCTTGCATAATCCAAATCGTCGTAAGCCGTATTTGAATTAGCACGAATTAAAACACGTAACAGTAGAGAACGCTACTTGCCCGTATTAGAATCCGTTTGCACAATCTGAGGAAGATAAAAAATAGATGTTTGAAAAAAAGGAAGAATTTTAGAAAAATACAGACGTGCTTGCATAATCCAAATCGTCGTAAGCCGTATTTGAATTAGCACGAATTAAAACACGTAACAGAGAGAAGGCTACTTGCCGTATTAGAATCCGTTTGCACAATCTGAGGAAGATAAAAAATAGATGTTTGAAAAAAAGGAAGAATTTTAGAAAAAAACAAACATGCTTGCATAATCCAAATCGTCGTAAGCCGTATTTGAATTAGCACGGATTAAAACACGTAACGGTAGAGAACGCTACTCGTTCGCGTTAGAACCCGTTTGCATGAATTTCGGAAAATTTTATAAAAACAAAGACGAATATAAATCGAAATCCAGAAGAAGTAAGAAAATTAAGCGGAATAAAAGGTTGGACTGAACCTCCATTGATGTTCCTTGTTCAATTGTCTCCAATCCAGCTTAGGTCATAAGGTCCAGAGGTAAGAATTAAGTTTTTTAATTTTGATTCAAGCAAACACTTAACTCTTTAGGTTCAATGACTTAATCATGCATGACTTAAGCTAGACTTAGCATATAGGATGCATGTATATGGTCATGCACTCTTAGGAATTTTTCAAAGGAGGACATACAAACACAAACAAATCAGAAGGAAATACATATAGAAGGATCAACACATGAAAAATAATACCTAAACAAGGTTAAAAGAACAAGATCTACTAAAGAACTTCAAAGACACAAGAGATTTTGGCGCCAAAATTTAAATTCAAATCTCAAAATTTTTCAAAAATATTTTGCCAGAGATCTAAAAAATTAAAACCAAAACATTGAAAGATATAGATCATAGGAATCAAACAAAACAAATTTGACAAAAAACAGACAAGAAATGAGCAAGTTATGCACAAACCAAACAACATAGGTTCATTTTCGCACTAGGACAAACATACCTCAGTAATTCGGACATAAAAACTTCATTTAAGCTCCAAATTAGACAAATAATACCATTCCAGAAACTAGAGAGAAAGACGAAGAGAACGAAACAAAAATCACCAAAATCGGAGATCGTTTGACCGATCAAAAATGAAAACGAAAAACAGAGACGAAGATTCACTCGAAAATTTGGCGCCAAAATTTGAATGCAAATCTCAGAATTTTTAGAAATATTTTTTGGTAGATCTGAAAAATTAAAACCAAAAAATTGAAAGATATAGGTTATAGGAATCAAACAAAACGAATTTGACAAAAAACAGACCAGAAATGAGCAAGGTAAACACAAATCAAACAAGCTAAGTTCATTTGCGCGTCAAGACGAACATCCTTCAGTAATCTGGTCATAGAGACTTCATTTTAGATCCAAATTAGACAAATAATATCATTCCAGAAACTAGAGAGAAAGACGAAGAGAACACAACACAAATCACTGAAATCGGAGATCATTTGACCGATCAAAAATTAAAATGAAAACAGAGACGAAGATGAACTCGAAAATCCGAGAAGACGCAAGAAAATTAAACGAAATAGAAGCAAGATCTAACCTCCATTGATGTCACTCAATGCCACTTGATAGTATCTTGGAAGGAGATGAATCACTGGTTTCATGGAGACCAAGAAGATGCTCCATTAGATGTAGAATTCAAGAGTCTCTTTAGTGCTCCTCCTAGAACCTCCCCTTCAATGACTCAAAGTGCTCCTCTCTCTCCCTCCTTAGAAATTCTGAATTTTTTTAGAAATGAAGAGTCCCCCTTCAACTAAATGAAAGTCCCTATTTATAGATAAAATTTCAAAAAAAAAAAGGGAAAAATTTTTTAGAAGTGAAGAAGCTTTCGCCTTTTGTTTTCTGATTTTTCTCTTTTTTTGTTTTCTTTTTATTATTTTCTTTATTTTATTTTTCTTTCATTTTTTTTTTTTTCTTTTTTTCTAACTAATTCTTAACCATCCTTAACTAATCCAACTAACTTTCTAACTAAATTCTTAACTAAAAATTTATTTTTTCTTTCATTTTCTTTTTTCTTTTTTTCTTTTTTTCTTTTTTTCCTAACTAATTCTTAATCCTTATTAACTAATCCAACTAACTTTCTAACTAAATTCTTAACTAAAAATTTATTTTTCTTTCTTTTTCTATTTTTCTTTTTTTTTTTATTATTTTTTTATTTTAGACTAAAAAAAACAAAATGATTTATTTTGAGTTTTAAATTTATCCTCGGACATAATTCGGTGTTCCATTAGTTTGCCCTTTTTACTCATTTTCTTACTGGGATAATATAAGAAAAAAGTTTCTAGATTATTACGGTAAAAAATGAGTAAAGAAGTGAACAAATTATGTCCGAGGTAAAAGATAAAAACTGGCAGGGGTACGAGCCTTATTGGCATGTTTTGAAGATGTCAGGGAGTTGAATGATGCTTCCAGGGTACCAGAAAAGTTTCGGGCTTGACGGAAAACTTAGGAATGCCTGCACTAATAAGTTGGATGATCGTAGTTCAAATGTCGAAATTAAAATGCAACACCCGATGTGATAGCAGTTGATGGAAAGAAATTTAAACATGTAGGCTGTTGTGATAGGAAAAGAATGCACAAAATTAAAATGCACTACCGATGTGATAGGGCTGGATAGAAATTTAAACATGCAAGAGGGCCTTATGTGATAGGCCGAATGCACAAAATTAAAATGCTCTGCCTGATGTGATAGGCTTTGAGCAAAAATTTAAACATGAGGGGCCTGATGCGATAGACCAAAATGCACGTGCCAAAGTAAAATCACGCTGAAGTGATAGGCTTTGAAAAAATTTAAACATGAGGGGCTTGATGTGATAGGCCAAAATGCAGAAATTAAAATGCAAGGCGCTGATGTGATAGGCTTTGAGCAAAAATTTAAACATGAGGGGCCCGATGTGATAGGCCGAATGCATAAAGTAAAATCTGGCGCTGATGTGATAGGCTTTGAGCAAAAATTTAAACATGAGGGGCTTGATGTGATAGGCAAAATGCAGAAATTAAAATGATGGTGCCTTGATGTGATAGGCCAAAATGCGGGAAATTAAAATGCGCGCCCGATGCGATAGGCTTTGAGAAAAAATTTAAACATGAGGGCCCGATGTGATCGGCTAGAATGCGAAAGTAAAATGCAGCGCGATGTGATAGGCTTTGAGCAAAAATTTAAACATGAGGGCCTGATGTGATAGGCGAATGCGAAAGTAAAATGCGTAGCGCTGATGTGATAGGCTTTGAGCAAAAATTTAAACATGAGGGGCGATGTGATAGGCCGAATATTTAAAAAGTAAAATGCGGCGCTGATGTGATAGGCTGAGCAGAAATTTAAACATGAGGCCCGATGTGATAGGCTGAAATGCAGAAACTAAAATGCAACGCGATGTGATAGGCTTTGAAAGCAAAAATTTAAACATGAGGGGCCCGATGTGATAGGCTAGAATGCAGAAAGTAAAATGCGGCGCCTCATGTGATAGGCTTTGATTGGAAATTTAAACATGAGGGGCTTTGATGTGATAGGCCAAAATGCGGGAAATTAAAATGCGGCGCCTGATGTGATAGGCTTTGAGCAAAAATTTAATCATGAGGGCCCGATGTGATAAATGCCGAATACGAGGAAGTAAATCGGTGATTTTCGATGTGATAGGAAAGCAATTTAAACATGAGGGGCCTGATGTGATAGGCGACGTGCAGAAACTAAAATGCAACGCCCGATGTGATAGGCTTTGAGCGAAATTTAAACATGAGGGCTGATGTGATAGGCTAGAATGCGAAAGTAAAATGCAGCGCTGATGTGATAGGCCAAAATGCGAGGAAATTAAAATGCAGGCGTGTGATGTGATAGGCTTTGAGCAAAAATTTAAACATGAGGGGCCCGATGTGATAGGCCGTAATGCAGAAGTAAAATGCGGCCTGGTGTGATAGGTTGAAGCAGAAATTTAAACATGCAGGGCGATGTGATAGGCGAAATCACGAAACTAAAATGCAACGCCCCGATGTGATAGGCTTTGAGCAGAAATTTAAACATGAGGGGCCCGATGTGATAGGCTAGAATGTAGAAAAGTAAAAATGGCGCGATGTGATAGGCTTTGAGCGAGAAATTTAAACATGAGGGGCCTCGATGTGATAGGCCAAATGCAGAAATTAAAAATCGCACTTGATGTGGATAGGCTTTGAGCAAAAATTTAAACATGAGGCCCGATGTGATAGGCCGAATGCGAGGAAGTAAAATGCAGCCGATGTGATAAATTTGAGCAAAATTTAAACATGAGTGGCACGATGTGATAGGCCGAATGTGAAACTAAAATGCAACGCCCGATGTGATAGGCTTTTGAGAAATTTAAACATGAGGGCCCGATGTGATAGGCTAAAATGCAAAAAGTAAAATCTAGCGCCTGATGTGATAGGCTTTGAGCAGAAATTTAAACATGAGGGCCGATGTGATAGGCCAAAATGCGGAAATTAAAATCGGCGCTGATGTGATAGGCTTTGAGCAAAAATTTAAACATGAGGGGCCTGATGTGATAGGCCAGAATGCAGAAAGTAAAATGCAGCGCCTGATGTGATAGGCTGAACACAAATTTAAACATGAGGGGCCTGATGTGATAGGCTTTGAGCAAAAATTTAAACATGAGGGGCCCGATGTGATAGGCCGGAATCAGGAAAGTAAAATCTGTGCTGATGTGAT
The DNA here is from genome assembly GCA_026541065.1 of Canavalia ensiformis. NCBI lineage: Eukaryota > Viridiplantae > Streptophyta > Magnoliopsida > Fabales > Fabaceae > Canavalia > Canavalia ensiformis. The sequence goes on from JAMKYM010000443.1 coordinate 74,887, forward strand.
AAATTTGAACACAAATTTAAACATGAAGGGCCTGATGTGATAGGCTAGAATGCAGAAAGTAAAATGCAGCGCCTGATGTGATAAGCTTTGAGCGAAATTTAAACATGAGGAAAATTTGATGTGATAGGCCAAAATGCAGAAATTAAAATCGCGCCCCGATGTGATAGGCTTTGAGCAAAAATTTAAACATGAGGGGCCTGATGTGATAGGCGAAATGCGAAAGTAAAATGCAGCAAATACGATGTGATAGATTTGAACACAAATTTAAACATGAAATCCTGCTTGACATGGTAAATGCAAATGAAATCCTGCTTTACAGGATGTATGCGGAAATTTAAACATGAAATCCTGCTTGACAGGATAAATGCAAATGAAATCCTGCTTGACAGGATGTATGCGAAAATTTAAACATGAAATCCTTCTTGACAGGATAAATGCAAAATGACCTGTTAATACAGGTGAAATGTAGAAATAGTGTTGTTGATGACAGGAAAGATGCAAGCCTGCTACACAAGAAAAGGAAAATGAAAATGACCTGTTAAGACGGGCAAAAATGTAAAAGTCTTGTTGTTGATAGGATGGAGGAAAAACGCCTGTTAAGATAGGCACAACAGAATGGTGAAAAACCTGTTAAGACAGGAAAAGTGAAATGAAAAGGACCTGTGAAGACAGGAAAGAAGCAAGCCTTGTTAAGGCAGGAAAAGTAAATGACGAAAACTATCTTGTTAAGACGTAATAAATGTAGATGGCATCCTGTTGTTGGCGGAGAAATGTAAACTCGGTAAGACAGAAAGTAAAGTGAAGGGAACCATTTAAGACAGGTAAGATGCAAAAAAAGTCCCGTTGATAACGGGAAAGATGCAAGCCTCTAGATAGGCAAAGGAAATGAAAATGACTGTTGAGAGAGTAAAATATAGATGGAATCCTGTTAAGACAGGCATTGAAATGAGGAGAGAAACCTGTTATGACAGGTAATGAAGAAAAAACTTGTTGCTAATAGGAAGGAAACAAGATACCCCTTAAAACAGGAAGAAGAACGATGAACACTGGTTAAGACAGCAAAGGAAAGTGCAAAATGACTTTGTTTAGGATAGGTAAAATGTAAAGGTCCTCTTGTTGGCAGGATGAAAGCAAGATGCTTGTTAAGACAGGCACAACTGAATAGTGATAACCTGTTAAGACAGATGAAAATGTAAAAGACCTATTTTTCACAGGATGAAAGGAAGACGTCTGTTAAGATAGACACAATAGAGTGGTAAAAAAAAAAAAATTGTTAAAATAAAAAGGAAAAAGCGGGATGACGGAAACTTGTTTAGACGGGTAGAAAAAGGTCCCGTTGTTGACGGGGAAAAAGCAAGCCTGTTAGGACAGGCAGAACGTAGAAATGGCCTGTTAAGACAGGCGTAGCAAAGATGGCTTGTTAAGACAGGCAAGGCAAGAATGATCATACTTATTAAGATAGGTCATGTGAAAACAAAAAGAAGATTGACTCCGTGAAGACAGTAAAGGAAAAAAAATTGTTAAGATAGGCAAAAAGCGAAGTGGCTGTTAAGACAAAAAAAGTAGAAGTGACCTGTTAGGGCAGGCACGAGAATGAAATCTGTTAGTGCCGGGCAATGCAAAGGTGGAATGATGGTTGACCGGTTAAGACGGGTAAAGGAAAGACATCCCGTTAAGACAAGCGACAAAGCTGGTTTGTCATGCCAGACAAAAAGTGTGGAATGACCTATTAGGATAGGTATGGAAAAGAGAGGCTTGTCAAGACAAAAAGACGAGTACAGAAAAAGAGATGTCTTACCGAGCCAGAATAACCTGTGGAGACCGGTGTGGCAACATGAAAGTAATGATCTGTTAGTGCAAGTAAAAGAATGACCCATTGAGACAGATGTGGGAAGTAATATGATGTGCCTTAGGAATGCACGAGAGTGGAATATGGGCTTCTTCGTCAACTGCCTCGGAAAATATTATTTTGAAATTATTTATTACTTATTCTACCTTGAACTTGAGGGTTTTTTAAGCACTTGATAATTATTCTCTTGAAGAAACTTGGGCAAACATTTTGCCCCAGTTTAGAAAATTCTTGATAATTGAGGGGTGTCTTGATTTGAAGGGACTTTGGGCAAACATCTTGCCCTAGTTTGGAAGATTTTTGGCAATCGAGGAATGCCTTAACTTGAGGGATTTTGGGCAAGCGTTTGCCCCAAATTTTGAATCTTGATTCATACTTCGAGGTTTGCTTCATCTTGAATTTTTCAGGGCGCATGTTTGCCCTAACTTGATTTTTGATTTGGAATTTGAGGATGACCTCAAATTTGATTTTTGTGTCGACAAGCATTTGCCCAAGTTTGAGCTTGACTCAAAATTCGAGGATGCCCTCAAATTGAATTTTTGTTGGCAAGCGTTTGCCCCAGTTTGAGCTTGACTAAGAATTTGAGGATGACCTCAAATTGGACTTTTTGTGGGCAAGCGTTTGCCCCAGTTTGAGCTTGACTCAAAATTTGAGGATGACCTCAAATTGAATTTTTGTAGGCAAGCGTTTGTTTGAGCTTGACTTAGATTTGAGGATGACCTCAAATTGAATTTTTGTAGGCAAGAATTTACCCCAGTTTTGATTTTGATATGGGAAATTTTCCTGGTTTTACTTAGTATTGACAATAGATTATGAGATGCCGGATGCTTATCATGATGTTTGAATGAATGCAGAAGGATGTGATGCTTTAACTTGATTATTGCTTCTTAATGCTCGACATAATTATTTAATAGATGCTATGGAATGAATGCATGCCATGAGATGGTGAAAAACTTTTGTTTCTCTTGATTTTATTTTTTTTATTTTTTCGATAGGTTCTTTCTCGATAACCTTATAGTTAGTGTGAAAGGAACCAAAAATCAGGATGAGCTGGATTGACTCAATCTCTTGGCTTCTTGGTCAACTTTGTTACCTTCTTTCCAGGATCTTTGAGACCCATCAATAGTCAGCATTATTGATGAGACACACTCCTTTTGTCTTGACAAAGATATGGCTGGTAAAAGGATGACCTTTGGGAAACAACATGTCATGTTGTGATGGTTGAGGACTCATCCGATTTTTCATGACCTTTCGAAATTTATCTTTTTATTTTTACATTTTTCACATTCCTTTTTGGCCTGTGTACCTTTGAGGTATGCAAAGTGATCTTGGATAATTAATGGAAGGAAATGCAGAATTTTGCAAATGATGTTTAAGGTAGTATATTTGAAAGGAAAGGGCGAAGGATGTTGGTTTGATTGCCCAAATGGCACCTTTTGGTGAAAAATGCCAATGCTGCTTTTCATAATCTTGATTGTCAAATTAACCAAACTTAAGAAGTGGCAAAAATTTTGCCCCAGTTTTTGGAAAGTATGAGACGTTAAATGTCGATTACTAGATTCTTGGTTGACCTTAACTTTTGCCTAGGTTGTTCTTTTGATTTTTCAACCCAGCAGGTCTTTTGTTTGTCCTAACTTTTGCTGAGGCCGCCCTTACGAGTTTTCGACCTAGCGGGCTCTTGATTGTATGCCCTAACTTTTGCCTAAGCCGCCCTTTGAGGGTTTTCGACCTAGCGGGCCTTTGTTTGTGTGCCCTAACTTTTGCCTAGGCCGTCTTCGAGGGTTCTCGACCTAGCGGGCTTTTTGTGCCCTAACTTTTGCCTAGGCCGCCTTTGCAGGTTTTCGACCTAGCGGGCTCTTGATTGTATGCCCTAACTTTTGCCTAAGCCGCCCTTTGAGGGTTTTCGACCTAGCGGGCCTTTGTTTGTGTGCCCTAACTTTTGCCTAGGTCGTCTTCGAGGGTTCTCGACCTAGCGGGCCTTTGTTTGTGTGCCCTAACTTTTGCCTAGGCCGTCTTCGAGGGTTCTCGACCTAGCGGGCTTTTTGTGCCCTAACTTTTGCCTAGGCCGCCTTTGCAGGTTTTCGACCTAGCGGGCCTTTGTTTGTGTGCCCTAACTTTTGCCTAGGCCGTCTTCGAGGGTTCTCGACCTAGCGGGCCTTTTGTGCCCTAACTTTGCCTAGGCCGCCTTTGCGTGTTTTCGACCTAGCGGGCCTTTGTGCCTAACTTTTGCCTAGGCCGCCTTGCAGGTTTTCGACCTAGCGAGGGCTCTTGATTGTATGCCCCAACTTTTTCGCCGTCCTTTGAGGGTTTTCGACCTAGCGGGCCTTTGTTTGTGTGCCCTAACTTTTGCCTAGGTCGTCTTCGAGGGTTCTTCACCTAGCGGGCCTTTTGTGCCCCTAACTTTTGCCTAGGCCGCCTTTGCGGGTTTCACCTGCTCTTGATTGTATGCCCTAACTTTTGCCTAAGCCGCCCTTTGAGGGTTTTCGACCTAGCTTTGTTTGTGTGCCCTAACTTTTGCTCATTTTGATCTTCGAGGGTTCTCGAATTTTGATCCTAACTTTCCCGAATTGTTTTTGGAATCCAACAAGACCTCTTCTCGATCATGACTTCATCGATTTATTTTTTTTGAATTTTAACCCTTACTTTTTCTTGTATTATTTTGATTTTAATCCAGCGGGTTTTTTTCTTTTCTTTTTCTTGAAATTTTTTCTTTCCTTGAATTTTTCCGGTCGATATTGGTCTTGCCTCGAATTTTGACTTTTCAATTCAGCGGATCTACTTCAGATCTCTAAATTTTGCCTGGATTTGGACTTTGATCCGATGGGACATTTGTTATTTCTTCTAGAAGTGTTCCTTGAATGGAGATTTGAAATCTCTAGTTGGATTTTGATTATTCTACTTTACTCATTTAATTTTTCTCCTTGAGTTTGATTAATCGACGTTTCAAAATTATTTATTACAAAGATCGGCATTGTCACCAAATTGTGTATTGATTGTTTAGGTGTAGGATAAGAAGTGGGTTAAATGATGAAAAGAAATGGAAAGTTTCAAGAAGTAAAGTTAACATGGTAAGGTACATGCTTAAGCAACATGCAAAATGTAATTTTTATATTTCTAATTGAGATTTATTTACAAAAGATTGATTTTGAAAAGTATGAAAAATCTTGGATGATTTCCTCGGTATATCCGCTTATACAAGGTAACTCATTGTGCTGCTCCTATTTCTCAGCTAGTTGATGAGCTCTCATGACTCGACAATGGATTGTTCTCAGTGTTAGGAGCAAGCTTCCCAAAATCCAGCCATTTTGCATCAATCAAGTTTTGTACTTTACGCTTTTGCTAGGCAATCCTCCTGTGGAATGACCAATGAACCCTGCATGGTAATCGCATCTAGTGTTTGCATCATACCATTTAGGATATGGTGGTTCTTGAGGCTTTAGAGGATGAGAAGCGACTAGTGAGTTTTGAATTAAGCGAGGTAGCAGCTTAGTGTAGGAGATCGGAATAGGGTCGAATTGGATAGGCTTTTTCTCTTTTTTCAGGCTTTGATTAGGGTTTTGGCTCGTGGCTTGTGTTTGTATCGTGTATGGTGTTGGTGGTCGTACTTGCATTGGAGAGTTGTAAGTAGGATGGTAGGGTGTTTGGTAGGTGGTGCGATATAGGATATGGTGTATAGGGTGTGTATGGTGATGGTTGGTAACCGGGCCGGACCATAATGTGCCACGTCGTGGGAGTGTATCGGCCTTGACCAAGCCACATTATAAGCTTTGCCTCGCCTTCTTCTTTCCCGATCCGATGGAAGCGTTGACTGCCCCCGTAAGCTTATGCTAATCTTTCCATGCGCATGCCACCTTCGATCCTTTCTCCAATGATGACGACATCAAAGCTAGCAAATCATACTACCGATCATTTGTCATAGAAAGGATCTTGGAGTGTGTCGATGAACATATCGACCGCTTCTTTCTCGGACAAGGAGGTTGGCTTGAGCGACCAACTCCTCCATCGTTGGGCGTATTGCTTGAAGGTCTCCTCTCCCTTCATATTCTCGAGTTGAGTTCTCGTAGCAGCCACCTCCAGGTTATACTTGTATCGTCGAAAGGCATTAGCTAGGTCCCTCCATGAACGGATATATGTCCGTTCCAGCCGGGTGTACCAATTTGCACGCTCCTGCCAAACCGTCTTGGAAGAAATGGATGAGTAAGTTGTCATCATGAGGACGACACGACCATTCTTCTACAATACATGGCCAAATGGTTCTCTGACAACCAGTTCCTCGATATTTCTCGAATTCAGAACCTTGAACTTTGAGGGATAACCACATCCGAGACTAGACATAGATCAGATGCGTCTTTGATATCATAAGCACTTCCTTCGATTGCCCAGATTCTTCCTTCCAAGATTTTCTATTTTTCAGCATTTTTGTTAGAAGGATCATTTGGGTACTCTCCTGGCCTATTATGAAGATGGGAAGGTATGTATATTGGATGAAGTCCTTGGGTGAACATAGGATTCGTCCCCCCAGTGTTTATTTGGTGATCTTGGACAGGTTGTTGTATGGTGTTTGGAGTAATATGAGGGATTCCTGTAGGGTTTGAAGGTAGGTTTTGTATTTGGATTTGTGTTTGGCGGAATGGGGGTGCATGCCCATGAGGGAACCCATAGTGGACCCACTCAGTTTGTGAAGGCATGGTCGATGGTAAAGGGTTTGGTGGATTATAGCCAGGAGAATATGATGGGCCAACGGTTCCTTTGGAGAGGACACCCTTATATCCTCGTTTTGACGATTGGATAACCTCCATCAGTTTGGCCATTTGATCTTTCAGAGTTTTCACCTCATTTCTCAACTCTTCATTTTGCCTTTCCAACTCACCCATGATCTTTGATTGGGAACGAGTCCTATAAGGATGCCGAGAAAACTATCTTTCTTTAATTTTTATTTTTCTGTAAAATTTGAAATTAGTTTTGATAAGCTGATGACTGCATGAATATCAATGTTTCAATGAGTATGAAATGAAAAGATATGAGATTTTTTCAAAATTTTTCTTTTTTTCGATGATAAATTTATTCAATGAATGTAATGTTTTGAAATGCATAAATAATTTATAGATTTAAAAGTTGACCATCTTTTGGAATGATCAAATGCTCTCTTCAATATTTGGGTTTACTCTTTTCTAGCAAAAATTGATTTCTTGATTTTTTTTTTTTTTTAATTTTTTTGATTTTATTTTTTATTTGGAAATTGTTTTCTAGGTATGGAGGAAGTTATCTTTCTTCAATTTTTTGTTAAATTAATTATTAGAAGAATGTCAGTGAAACATCATAAGTGATAAAAACATTAATGAGTGTTAATATAAAGAAGGTATGAGATGACCTTTAACGATAAAATCATTTGATGAATGAATGTATGTTGGAATGCTCAAATAATTAGAGATTTGAAAGTTGATCATTTTGAATAATTTGTTGCTTTATTTATTCTGACTTCTTCAAATTTTTGTTTTTTCTTCTTCTTTGAATTTTTTCAAAATTTTCTCCCTCTTTGAATGAGAAATTGTTTTGTTAGATTTTCAAATTTTCATTTTAAACCATTAATTTTAGAAATTATTTTTATTTTTTCTATTATATATTTTTTAATTTTCTAATTCTTTCCTCTTCATTAGTTTGAGAAATATTTTATTATTTTTTTGTTTGAATTTTCCTGATTTTCTGATTTTATTTGTCAAATCTATTTTTTTCCTTCCTTTCTAGTTTCTAATTTTCTTTTGCTTTTTTAATTTTAAATCGATTTTAAATCTTCACATTTTTATGGTTGTTCAAAATAAATATGCCTTTTTTGGTGTTGAGTGAGGTGATATGTGACATAGGCTTAAGGTCATCTGATGCACGCATCTCACACAAGGTGGTTTGTAATCCTAGAGGTTATGAAGGTCACTAGAGCCAAGTTCTAATTCTTGGTGCTTGCTACAACCGTAGAGAACGCTACTGGTTGTAGGGCACCAAGAAAAGACGCACTCTAGCTGGGGTTTTCGTGATAGTCAAACGGGACGTGCATCCCAAGTGACACCACTTGACCCCTTTGGTCCTAGGTTTCGCTCAGACCCGTGTGTAGGGCCCACTCATGTTATGCATGTAGGACTACAATGTGGAATAACCCGTAATTTAAACACAATAGATATATATATATATATGTCTTCTACCCTAGGGTGAGAAACATACAAACTTGAATTATCATGAATATAAGAAATAAATAACAACATTTGAATAAATAGAAAAGGGATCAACATGCATTTATACACTCAATTTGAAACAGGGCTTGACTCTCTAAAGTCCCCAGTGGAGTCGCCATCTGTCATAACCGTAATTACGACGAGACGACGAACTCGCTAAAATTTGAAAATAATTTGATTTGATTGTGGAGTCGCCACCAAATTTTTGTTTAAGGGAAAAAGATTTGGAAAAACCCTGACTCAATGGATGAGATTCGAAGTTCGAGAGTCTATTTACAGAGCAAGGAAGGTGTTAGGCACCCACTCGCCTGTTCCAAGGAACAAGACCCTTAACCGAGTGTGTGATTATTTGAAAATAGTTTGATCCCTTAATTAATTTGAAAATAAATAGGTTGATGGAGGTTAGCCTGACAGACTTGATCCGCTCCTACGTATTCCCGGGTGCAATGAGAATTTCAAGGCTTACGTAGTTCTCGTTAAGAGACTTGATCTCTTAGAGAAAAAAGAGTATTCTTAGGTAAAAACTTTAAAGCAATGTTTCTTTAGAAAATACGATGGATTTAGGAAATGAATGCTTGCATAATCCAAATCGTCGAAGTCGTATTTGGATTAGCACGACTAAAAATATAACAAAGAGAGAACGCTACTTGCCCGTATTAGAACCGTTTGCACTGATAATAAAAAAGACAGATGTTTTGGAAAAAAGAGGAATTTTAGAAAAACATATGTGCTTGCATAATCCAAATCGTCGTAGTCGTATTTGAATTAGCACTAATTAAAATACGTAATAGTAGAGAATGCTACTTGCCCGTATTAGAACCCGTTTGCACAATCCGAGTCAAATAAATAAAAAAAACAGATGTTTGGAAAAAGATTTTTAGAAGAATAGAGATGTTTTAGAAAATTTTTAGAAAACGCATGTGCTTGCATAATCCAAATCGTCGTAGTCGTATTTGAATTAGCACAATTAAAATACGCAACGGTAGAGAATGCTACTTGCCCGTATTAGAATCCGTTTGCACAATCTGAGGAAAATAAAAAAACAGAGACGTTTTGGAAACGGAAGAATTTTAGAAAACGTTTTGAAAAAAGGTCGAATTTTAGAAAACAGACGTGCTTGCATAATCCAAATCGTCGTAGTCGTATTTGAAATAGCACGAATTAAAACACGTAACAAGAGAGAACGTTTACTTGCCCGTATTAGAATTCGTTTTGCAATAATCCGAGGAAGATAATACAAAACATATGTTTGAAAAAGGAAGAATTTAGAAAAATAAACGTGCTTGATAATCCAAATCGTCGAAGCCGTATTTGAATTAGCACGAATTAAAACACGTAACAAGAGAGAACGCTACTTGCCCGTATTAGAATCCGTTTGCAACAATCTGAGGAAGATAAAAAAAAGATGTTTGAAAAAGGGAAGAATTTTAGAAAAATATAAACTTGCATAATCCAAAGAAGTAAGAAAATTAGCACGAATTAAAACACGTTGGATAGAGAACGTTACTTGCCCGTATTAGAATCCGTTTTGCATAATCTAAGGAAGATAAAAAATAGATGTTTGAAAAAACACTTAATTTTAGAAAAAACAAACATGCTTGCATAATCCAAATGCGTGCATATGGTGAACCGTATTTAGGAATTAGCACGGGATTAAAACACGTAACGGTAGAGAAACAAATCGAAATCACGTAGAACCCGATTTGCATGAATTTCGGAAAAGGTTATAAAAACAAAGACTAATATAAACTCGAAAACACGAGAAGATTTTAAGAAAATTGAATTCGGAATAAAAGGTTGGACTGAACCTCCATTGATGTTCCTTGTTCAATTGTCTCCAATCCAGCTTAGGTCATAAGGTCCAGAGGTAAGAATTAAGTTTTTTAATTTTGATTCAAGCAAACACTTAACTCTTTAGGTTCAATGACTTAATCATGCATGACTTAAGCTAGACTTAGCATATAGGATACATGTATATGGTCATGCACTCTTAGGAATTTTTCAAAGGAGGACATACAAACACAAACAAATCAGAAGGAAATACATATAGAAGGATCAACACATGAAAATAATACCTAAACAAGGTTAAAAGAACAAGATCTACTAAAGAACTTCAAAAGACACAAGAGATTTTGGCGCCAAAATTTAAATTCAAATCTCAAAATTTTTCAAAAAATATTTTGCCAGAGATCTAAAAAATTAAAACCAAAACATTGAAAGATATAGATCATAGGAATCAAACAAAACAAATTTGACAAAAAACAGACAAGAAATGAGCAAGTTATGCACAAACCAAACAACATAGGTTCATTTTCGCACTAGGACAAACATACCTCAGTAATTCGGACATAAAAACTTCATTTAAGCTCCAAATTAGACAAATAATACCATTCCAGAAACTAGAGAGAAAGACGAAGAGAACGAAACAAAAATCACCAAAATCGGAGATCGTTTGACCGATCAAAAATGAAAACGAAAAACAGAGACGAAGATTCACTCGAAAATTTGGCGCCAAAATTTGAATGCAAATCTCAGAATTTTTAGAAATATTTTTGGTAGATCTGAAAAATTAAAACCAAAAAATTGAAAGATATAGGTTATAGGAATCAAACAAAACGAATTTGACAAAAAACAGACCAGAAATGAGCAAGGTAAACACAAATCAAACAAGCTAAGTTCATTTGCGTCAAGACGAACATCCTTCAGTAATCTGGTCATAGAGACTTCATTTTAGATCCAAATTAGACAAATAATATCATTCCAGAAACTAGAGAGAAAGACGAAGAGAACACAACACAAATCACTGAAATCGGAGATCATTTGACCGATCAAAAATTAAAAATGAAAACAGAGACGAAGATGAACTCGAAAATCCGAGAAGACGCAAGAAAATTAAACGAAATAGAAGCAAGATCTAACCTCCATTGATGTCACTCAATGCCACTTGATAGTATCTTGGAAGGAGATGAATCACTGGTTTCATGGAGACCAAGAAGATGCTCCATTAGATGTAGAATTCAAGAGTCTCTTTAGTGCTCCTCCTAGAACCTCCCCTCAATGACTCAAAGTGCTCTCTCTCTCCCTCCTTAGAAATTCTGAATTTTTTAGAAATGAAGAATCCCCCTTCAACTAAATGAAAGTCCCTATTTATAGATAAAATTTCAAAAAAAAAAAAGGGAAAAATTTTTTAGAAGTGAAGAAGCTTTCGCCTTTTGTTTTCTCGATTTTTTCTCTTTTTTTGTTTTCTTTTTATTATTTTCTTTATTTTATTTTTCTTTCATTTTTATTTTTTTTTTATTTTTTCTTTTTTTTTTTCTAACTAATTCTTAACCATCCTTAACTAATCCAACTAACTTTCTAACTAAATTCTTAACTAAAAATTTATTTTTTCTTTCATTTTCTTTTTCTTTTTTTCTTTTTTCTTTTTTTCCTAACAAATTCTTAACCATCATTAACTAATCCAACTAACTTTCTAACTAAATTCTTAACTAAAAATTTATTTTTCTTTCTTTTTCTATTTTTTCTTTTTTTTGTTATTATTTTTTTATTTTAGACTAAAAAACAAAATGATTTATTTTGAGTTTTAAATTTATCCTCGGACATAATTCGGTGTTCACGGTGGATGAATCTCGAGGGCCGGGAGGCGCCGCTGGAAAGCTCGTCCTGAGCCCGACGCCGTCCCAACCAGGGCTCGCCCGGTTGAGGTCGACCTCGACCCCGGAAACCTGTTCCGGGGCCCGTTTCGGAGCTTTTGCAGCAACGCCAAGGATCAGAGTCGCCGGGGGAGGAAACCGACCTTTCGCGGTCCAAGGCCCGCCTCCGCCGCCGAGACGGATTTGAGCAATCGAACCCTTGCGCGTGCGCGCCACCAAAAGAACAAGCCCGACTGACGCAAAAAGGAGGAGGTGCAACACGAGGACTTCCCAGGAGGTCACCCATCCCAGTACTACTCTCGCCCAAGCATGCTTAACTACGGAGATCTGATGGGATCCGGTGCATTAGTGCTGGTATGATCGCACCTGTCAAGTGTGGCGCGATCAACTGCTTTATGCCTTTGCCAGGCCGCCGCGCGCGCTTCAAACGATCATAACTTTCTGTCCGGGATGAATCTCGAGGCCCGGAGGCGCTCGTTGGAAAGCTCGTCCCGAGCCGCGCTGCCCCAACCAGGGCCGGTTGAGGTCGACTCGACCCGAAACCCGTTCGGGCCCGTTTCGAGATTTTGCAAAGAACGCCAAGGATCGGACCCGCCGGGTGAGGAAACCGACGTGCCGCGGTCCCGGGCCCCCCTCCGCCGCCGAGAAGGATTTGAGCAATCGAAACCTTGCGCGTGCGCGCCACCAAAAGAACAAGCCCGACTGACGCAAAAAGGAGGAGGTGCAACACGAGGACTTCCAGAGGTCACCCATCCCAAGTACAACTCTCGCCAAGCACGCTTAACTATGAGTTCGATGGGATCCGGTGCATTAGTCTTTGAGTATGATCGCACGTCAAGCAAGTGGCGCGATCAACTGCGCTTTATGCCTTCGCTGCCGCGCGCGCGCTTCAAACGATCATAACTTTCTGTCCGGGATGAATCTCGAGGCCCGGGAGGCGCCGCTGGAAAGCTCGTCCTGAGCCCGACGCCGTCCCAACCAGGGCTCGCCCGGTTGAGGTCGACCTCGACCCCGGAAACCTGTTCCGGGGCCCGTTTCGGAGCTTTTGCAGCAACGCCAAGGATCGAGAGTCGCCGGGGAGGAAACCGACCTTTCGCGGTCCAAGGCCCGCCTCCGCCGCCGAGACGGATTTGAGCAATCGAACCCTTGCGCGTGCGCGCCACCAAAAGAACAAGCCCGACTGACGCAAAAAGGAGGAGGTGCAACACGAGGACTTCCGAGGAGGTCACCCATCCCAGTACTACTCTCGCCCAAGCATGCTTAACTACGGAGATCTGATGGGATCCGGTGCATTAGTGCTGGTATGATCGCACCTGTCAAGTGTGGCGCGATCAACTGCTTTATGCCTTTGCCAGGCCGCCGCGCGCGCTTCAAACGATCATAACTTTGTCCGGATGACCTCGAGGCCCGGAGGCGCCGTTGGAAAGCTCGTCCTGAGCCCGCCGCCGTCCCAACCAGGGCTCGCCCGGTTGAGGTCGACCTCGACCCCGGAAACCTGTTCCGGGGCCCGTTTCGGAGATTTTGCAGCAACGCCAAGGATCGGACCCGCCGGGTGAGGAAACCGACGTGCCGCGGTCCCGGGCCCCCCTCCGCCGCCGAGAAGGATTTGAGCAATCGAAACCTTGCGCGTGCGCGCCACCAAAAGAACAAGCCCGATCGACGCAAAAGGAGGAGGTGCAACACGAGGACTTCCGGGAGGTCACCCATCCCGCACAACTCTCGCCCAAGCACGCTTAACTACGGAGTTCTGATGGGATCCGGTGCATTAGTGCTGGTATGATCGCACTGTCGGGCCAAGTGTGGCGCGATCAATCGCTTTTATGCCTTCGCCGGGCCGCCGCGCGGCGCTTCAAACGATCATAACTTTCGTCCGGATGAATCTCGAGGCCCGGAGGCGCCGCCGGAAAGCTCGTCCCGAGCCTCGACGCCGTCCCAACCAGGGCTCGCCCGGTTGAGGTCGACTCGACCCCGAACCTGTTCCGGTCTGTTTGAGCTTTTGCAAAGAACGCCAAGGATCGTAGTCGCCGGGGGAGGAAACCGACCTTTCGCGGTCCAAGGCCCTCGCCTCCGCCGAGACGGATTTGGCATCGAACCTTGCGCGTGCGCGCCACCAAAAGAACAAGCCCGACTGACGCAAAAAGGAGGAGGTGCAACACGAGGACTTCCGAGGAGGTCACCCATCCCAGTACTACTCTCGCCCAAGCATGCTTAACTACGGAGATCTGATGGGATCCGTGCATTAGTGCGGCATGATCGCACCCGTCAAGTGTGGCGCGATCAATCGCTTTATGCCTTTGCCGCGCCGCGCGCTTCAAACGATCATAACTTTCTGTCCGGACGAATCTCGAGGCCCGGAGGCGCCGCTGGAAAGCTCGCTCCCGAGCCGCCGCCGTCCCAACCAGGGCTCGCCCGGTTTGAGGTCGACCTCGACCCCGAAACCTGTTCCGGACCCGGCGGAGATTTTGCAAAGAACGCCAAGGATCGGACCCGCCGGTGAGGAAACCGACGTGCCGCGGTCCCGGCCCCCTCCGCCGCCGAGAAGGATTTGAGCAATCAAACCTTGCGCGTGCGCGCCACCAAAAGAACAAGCCCGACTGACGCAAAAAGGAGGAGGTGCAACACGAGGACTTCCCAAGAGGTCACCCATCCCAGTACAACTCTCGCCCAAGCACGCTTAACTACGGAGTTCTGATGGGATCCGGTGCACAGGCTGGTATGATCGCACCCGTCAAGTGTGGCGCGATCAACCGCTTTATGCCTTCGCCCGCCGCGCGCGCGCTTCAAACGATCATAACTTTCTGTCCGGATGAATCTCGAGGCCCGGAGGCGCCGCCGGAAAGCTCGCCCCGAGCCCGACGCTCGTCCCAACCAGGGCTCGCCCGGCTGAGGTCGACCTCGACCCCGGAAACCTGTTCTGGGCCCGTTTCGAGCTTTTGCAAAGAACGCCAAGGATCGGAGTCCGGGTGAGGAAACCGACCTTTCACGGTCCCAAGGCCCGCCTCCGCCGCCGAGAAGGATTTGAGCAATCGAAACCCTTGCGCGTGCGCGCCACCAAAAGAACAAGCCCGACTGACGCAAAAAGGAGGAGGTGCAACACGAGGACTTCAGAGGTCACCCATCCCAAGATTACTCTCGCCCAAGCACGCTTAATCTACGGAGATTCGATGGGATCCGGTGCATTAGTGCTGGTATGATCGCACCGTCAAGTGTGGCGCGATCAATCGCTTTATGCCTTCGCAGCGCGCGCGCGCTTCAAACGATCATAACTTTTGTCCGGATGAATCTCGAGGCCCGGAGGCGCCGCGGAAAGCTCGTCCCGAGCCCGACGCCGTCCCAACCAGGGCTCGCCCGGTTGAGGTCGACTCGACCCGTGAACCTGTTCCGGGGCCCGTTTCGGAGATTTTGCAAAGAACGCCAAGGATCGTGGACCCGCGGGTGAGGAAACCGACTGCCGCGCGGTCCCGGCCCCCTCCGCCGCCGAGAAGGATTTGAGCAATCGAAACCTTGCGCGTGCGCGCCACCAAAAGAACAAGCCCGACTGACGCAAAAAGGAGGAGGTGCAACACGAGGACTTCCCAGAGGTCACCCATCCCAAGACAACTCTCGCCCAAGCACGCTTAATCCGCAGAGTTCGATGGGATCCGTGCATTAGTGCCGGTATGATCGCACCTGTCAAGTGTGGCGCGATCAACCGCTTTATGCCTTCGCGCCGCCGCGCGCGCTTCAAACGATCATAACTTTCGTCCGGATGAATGTCGAGGCCCGGAGGCGCCGCTGGAAAGCTCGTCCCGAGCCCGCCGCCGCCCCAACCAGGGCTCGCCGGCTGAGGTCGACTCGACCCCGAAACCTGTTCCGGCCCTTTTGAGCTTTTGCAAAGCAACGCCAAGGATCGGAGTCCGCCGGTGAGGAAACCGACTTTCGCGGTCCAAGGCCCGCCTCCGCCGCCGAGAAGGATTTGAGCAATCGAACCTTGCGCGTGCGCGCCACCAAAAGAACAAGCCCGACTGACGCAAAAAGAGGAGGTGCAACACGAGGACTTCCGAGGAGGTCACCCATCCCAGTACTACTCTCGCCCAAGCATGCTTAACTACGGAGATCTGATGGGATCCGTGCATTAGTGCTGGTATGATCGCACCGTCAAGTGTGGCGCGATCAACCGCTTTATGCCTTTGCCAGGCTGCCGCGCGCGCTTCAAACGATCATAACTTTCGTCCGGGATGAATCTCGAGGCCCGGGAGGCGCCGTTGGAAAGCTCGTCCCGAGCCCGCCGCCGTCCCAACCAGGGCTCGCCCGGTTGAGGTCGACTCGACCCCGAAACCTGTTCGGCCCGTTTTGAGATTTTGCAAAGAACGCCAAGGATCGGACCCGCCCGGGTGAGGAAACCGACGTGCCGCCCCCGGCCCCCCTCCGCCGCCGAGAAGGATTTGAGCAATCGAAACCTTGCGCGTGCGCGCCACCAAAAGAACAAGCCCGACTGACGCAAAAAGGAGGAGGTGCAACACGAGGACTTCCTAGGAGGTCACCCATCCCAGTACCACTCTCGCCCAAGCACGCTTAACTACGGAGTTCTGATGGGATCCGATTGCATTAGTGCCGGTATGATCGCACTGTCAAGTGTGGCGCGATCAATCGCTTTATGCCTTTTCGCCCGCCGCGCGCGCTTCAAACGATCATAACTTTCGTCCGGATGAATCTCGAGGCCCGGAGGCGCCGCTGGAAAGCTCGTCCTGAGCCCGCCGCCGTCCCAACCAGGGCTCGCCCGGTTGAGGTCGACTCGACCCCGAAACCTGTTCCGGCCCGTTTCGGAGCTTTTGCGAAGAACGCCAAGGATCGGAGCCGCCGGTGAGGAAACCGACCGCCGCGGTCCAAGCCCGCCTCCGCCGCCGAGAAGGATTTGAGCAATCGAAACCTTGCGCGTGCGCGCCACCAAAAGAACAAGCCCGCCGACGCAAAGGAGGAGGTGCAACACGAGGACTTCCCCAGAGGTCACCCATCCCAAGATTACTCTCGCCCAAGCATTCTTAACTCGCGGAGATCCGATGGGATCCGGCATTAGTGCTTTGGTATGATCGCACCCGTCAAGTGTGGCGCGATCAACCGCTTTATGCCTTCGCTGGCCGCCGCGCGCGCTTCAAACGATCATAACTTTCTGTCCGGATGAATCTCGAGGCCCGGAGGCGCCGCTGGAAAGCTCGTCCTGAGCCCGACGCCGTCCCAACCAGGGCTCGCCCGGTTGAGGTCGACCTCGACCCTGGAAACCTGTTCCGGGGCCCGTTTAGGAGCTTTTGCAGCAACGCCAAGGATCGGAGCCGCCGGGTGAGGAAACCGACGTGCCGCGGTCCCGGGCCCCCCTCCGCCGCCGAGAAGGATTTGAGCAATCGAAACCTTGCGCGTGCGCGCCACCAAAAGAACAAGCCCGACTGACGCAAAAAGGAGGAGGTGCAACACGAGGACTTCCCAGGAGGTCACCCATCCCAGTACAACTCTCGCCCAAGCACGCTTAACTACGGAGTTCTGATGGGATCCGGTGCATTAGTGCCTGGTATGATCGCACCCGTCAAGTGTGGCGCGATCAATCGCTTTATGCCTTCGCCGTGGCCGCCGCGCGCGCTTCAAACGATCATAACTTTCTCGTCCGGGGATGAATCTCGAGGCCCGGAGGCGCCGCCGGAAAGCTCGTCCCGAGCCCGACGCCGTCCCAACCAGGGCTCGCCCGGTGGTTGAGGTCGACTCGACCCCGAAACCTGTTCTGGGGCCCGTTTCTGAGCTTTTGCAAAGAACGCCAAGGATCGGAGCCGCCGGGGAGGAAACCGACCTTTCGCGGTCCAAGGCCCGCCTCCGCCGCCGAGAAGGATTTGAGCAATCGAACCTTGCGCGTGCGCGCCACCAAAAGAACAAGCCCGACTGACGCAAAAAGGAGGAGGTGCAACACGAGGACTTCCCAGGAGGTCACCCATCCCAGTACAACTCTCGCCCAAGCACGCTTAACTACGGAGATCTGATGGGATCCGGTGCATTAGTGCTGGTATGATCGCACCTGTCAAGTGTGGCGCGATCAACTGCTTTATGCCTTTGCCAGGCCGCCGCGCGCGCTTCAAACGATCATAACTTTCTGTCCGGATGATCTCGAGGCCCGGGAGGCGCCGCTGGAAAGCTCGTCCTGAGCCCGCCGCCGTCCCAACCAGGGCTCGCCCGGTTGAGGTCGACCTCGACCCCGGAAACCTGTTCCGGGGCCCGTTTCGGAGATTTTGCAGCAACGCCAAGGATCGGACCCGCCGGGTGAGGAAACCGACGTGCCGCGGTCCCGGGCCCGCCTCCGCCGCCGAGAAGGATTTGAGCAATCGAAACCTTGCGCGTGCGCGCCACCAAAAGAACAAGCCCGACTGACGCAAAAAGGAGGAGGTGCAACACGAGGACTTCCCAGGAGGTCACCCATCCCAGTACTACTCTCGCCCAAGCACGCTTAACTACGGAGTTCTGATGGGATCCGGTGCATTAGTGCTGGTATGATCGCACCTGTCAAGTGTGGCGCGATCAACTGCTTTATGCCTTCGCCAGGCCGCCGCGCGCGCTTCAAACGATCATAACTTTCTGTCCGGGATGAATCTCGAGGCCCGGGAGGCGCCGCTGGAAAGCTCGTCCTGAGCCCGACGCCGTCCCAACCAGGGCTCGCCCGGTTGAGGTCGACTCGACCGAAACCTGTTCCGGGGCCCTGCTGAGATTTTGCAAAGCAACGCCAAGGATCGGAGCCGCCGGGTGAGGAAACCGACGTGCCGCGGTCCCGGGCCCCCCTCCGCCGCCGAGAAGGATTTGAGCAATCGAAACCTTGCGCGTGCGCGCCACCAAAAGAACAAGCCCGACTGACGCAAAAAGGAGGAGGTGCAACACGAGGACTTCCCAGGAGGTCACCCATCCCAGTACTACTCTCGCCCAAGCACGCTTAACTGCGGAGTTCTGATGGGATCCGGTGCATTAGTGCTGGTATGATCGCACCTGTCAAGTGTGGCGCGATCAACTGCTTTATGCCTTCGCCAGGCCGCCGCGCGCGCTTCAAACGATCATAACTTTCTGTCCGGGATGAATCTCGAGGCCCGGGAGGCGCCGCTGGAAAGCTCGTCCTGAGCCCGACGCCGTCCCAACCAGGGCTCGCCCGGTTGAGGTCGACCTCGACCCCGGAAACCTGTTCCGGGGCCCGTTTCGGAGCTTTTGCAGCAACGCCAAGGATCGGAGTCGCCGGGTGAGGAAACCGACCTTTCGCGGTCCCAGGCCCGCCTCCGCCGCCGAGAAGGATTTGAGCAATCGAAACCTTGCGCGTGCGCGCCACCAAAAGAACAAGCCCGACTGACGCAAAAAGGAGGAGGTGCAACACGAGGACTTCCCAGGAGGTCACCCATCCCAATACTACTCTCGCCCAAGCACGCTTAACTACGGAGTTCTGATGGGATCCGGTGCATTAGGCGGTATGATCGCACCCTGTCAAGTGTGGCGCGATCAACTGCTTTATGCCTTTGCGCCGCGCGCGCTTCAAACGATCATAACTTTCTGTCGGGGATGAATCTCGAGGCCCGGGAGGCGCCGCTGGAAAGCTCGTCCTGAGCCCGCCGCCGTCCCAACCAGGGCTCGCCGGTGAGGCCGACCTCGACCCCGAAACCTGTTCCGGGGCCCGTTCGAGCTTTTGCGCAACGCCAAGGATCGGAGCGCCGGGTGAGGAAACCGACCTGCCGCGGTCCCGAGCCCCCTCCGCCGCCGAGAAGGATTTGAGCAATCGAAACCTTGCGCGTGCGCGCCACCAAAAGAACAAGCCCGACTGACGCAAAAAGGAGGAGGTGCAACACGAGGACTTCCCAGAGGTCACCCATCCCGCACTTACTCTCGCCCAAGCACGCTTAACTACGGAGTTCGATGGGATCCGGTGCATTAGCCGGTATGATCGCACTGTCAAGTGTGGCGCGATCAACTGCTTTATGCCTTCGCCAGGCCGCGCGCGCGCTTCAAACGATCATAACTTTCTGTCCGGATGAATCTCGAGGCCCGGAGGCGCCGCCGGAAAGCTCGTCCCGAGCCCCGCCGTCCCAACCAGGGCTCGCCCGGTTGAGGTCGACCTCGACCCCGAAACCTGTTCCGGGGCCCGTTTCGGAGCTTTTGCAGCAACGCCAAGGATCGGAGCCGCCGGGTGAGGAAACCGACCTGCCGCGGTCCCAAGGCCCGCTCCGCCGCCGAGAAGGATTTGAGCAATCGAAACCTTGCGCGTGCGCGCCACCAAAAGAACAAGCCCGACTGACGCAAAAAGGAGGAGGTGCAACACGAGGACTTCCCAGAGGTCACCCATCCCAGTACTACTCTCGCCCAAGCACGCTTAACTGCGGAGTTCTGATGGGATCCGGTGCATTAGTGCCGGTATGATCGCACCGTCAAGTGTGGCGCGATCAACTCGCTTTATGCCTTCGCAAGCCGCCGCGCTTCAAACGATCATAACTTTTCGTCCGGATGAATCTCGAGGCCCGGGAGGCGCCGCCGGAAAGCTCGTCCCGAGCCCGCCGCCGGTCCCAACCAGGGCTCGCCCGGCTGAGGTCGACTCGACCCGAAACCTGTTCCGGGGCCCGTTTCGAGCTTTTGCAAAGAACGCCAAGGATCGGAGCCGCCGGTGAGGAAACCGACCGTGCGCCGCGGTCCCGCGGGCCCGCCTCCGCCGCCGAGAAGGATTTGAGCAATCGAAACCTTGCGCGTGCGCGCCACCAAAAGAACAAGCCCGACCGACGCAAAAGGAGGAGGTGCAACACGAGGACTTCCCAGAGGTCACCCATCCCGCACTACTACTCTCGCCCAAGCACGCTTAACTCGCGGAGTTCGATGGGATCCGGTGCATTAGTGCCGGTATGATCGCACCTGTCAAGTGTGGCGCGATCAACGCTTTATGCCTTTGCCGCCGCGCGCTTCAAACGATCATAACTTTCTGTCCGGATGAATCTCGAGGCCCGGAGGCGCCGCCGGAAAGCTCGTCCCGAGCCCGCCGCCGTCCCAACCAGGGCTCGCCCGGTTGAGGTCGACTCGACCCCGAAACCTGTTCCGGCCCGTTTGAGCTTTTGCAAAGAACGCCAAGGATCGGAGCGCCGGTGAGGAAACCGACCGCCGCGGTCCCGGCCCGCCTCCGCCGCCGAGAAGGATTTGAGCAATCGAAACCTTGCGCGTGCGCGCCACCAAAAGAACAAGCCCGACTGACGCAAAGGAGGAGGTGCAACACGAGGACTTCCAGAGGTCACCCATCCCAAGATTACTCTCGCCCAAGCACGCTTAATCTACGGAGCTCGATGGGATCCGGCATTAGTGCTGGTATGATCGCACCCGTCAAGTGTGGCGCGATCAACGCTTTATGCCATCGCCGCCGCGCGCGCGCTTCAAACGATCATAACTTTCAGTCCGGATGAATCTCGAGGCCCGGGAGGCGCCGCTGGAAAGCTCGTCCTGAGCCCGCCGCCGTCCCAACCAGGGCTCGCCCGGTTGAGGTCGACCTCGACCCCGGAAACCTGTTCCGGCCCGTTCCGGAGCTTTTGCAGAACGCCAAGGATCGGAGCCGCCGGGTGAGGAAACCGACCTGCCGCGGTCCCGGCCCGCCTCCGCCGCCGAGAAGGATTTGAGCAATCGAAACCTTGCGCGTGCGCGCCACCAAAAGAACAAGCCCGACTGACGCAAAAAGGAGGAGGTGCAACACGAGGACTTCCCAGAGGTCACCCATCCCGCACTACTCTCGCCCAAGCACGCTTAATCGCGGAGTTCGATGGGATCCGTGCATTAGTGCTGGTATGATCGCACCGTCAAGTGTGGCGCGATCAACTCGCTTTATGCCTTTGCGCCGCGCGCGCGCTTCAAACGATCATAACTTTCGTCCGGGATGAATCTCGAGGCCCGGAGGCGCCGCCGGAAAGCTCGTCCCGAGCCGCCGCTCGTCCCAACCAGGGCTCGCCCGGCTGAGGTCGACCTCGACCCCGAAACCCGTTCCGGGGCCCTTTCGGGGAGCTTTTGCAAAGAACGCCAAGGATCGGAGCCGCCGGTGAGGAAACCGACCTGCCGCGGTCCCGGCCCGCCTCCGCCGCCGAGAAGGATTTGAGCAATCGAAACCTGCGCGTGCGCGCCACCAAAAGAACAAGCCCGACTGACGCAAAAAGGAGGAGGTGCAACACGAGGACTTCCTGTGGAGGTCACCCATCCCACTACTACTCGCCCAAGCACGCTTAACGCGAGAGTTCGATGGGATCCTGCATTAGTGCCGGTATGATCGCACCCGTCAAGTGTGGCGCGATCAACCGCTTTATGCCTTTGCTAGGCCGCCGCGCGCGCTTCAAACGATCATAACTTTCGTCCGGATGAATCTCGAGGCCCGGAGGCGCCGCCGGAAAGCTCGTCCCGAGCCCGCCGTCCCAACCAGGGCTCGCCCTGGTTGAGGTCGACCTCGACCCGAAACCTGTTCCGGCCCGTTTCGGGAGCTTTTGCAGCAACGCCAAGGATCGGAGCCGGGTGAGGAAACCGACCTGCCGCGGTCCCGGGCCCGCCTCCGCCGCCGAGAAGGATTTGAGCAATCGAAACCTGCGCGTGCGCGCCACCAAAAGAACAAGCCCGACTGACGCAAAAAGGAGGAGGTGCAACACGAGGACTTCCCAGAGGTCACCCATCCCAGTACTACTCTCGCCCAAGCACGCTTAACTGCGGAGTTCTGATGGGATCCGGTGCATTAGTGCTGGTATGATCGCACCTGTCAAGTGTGGCGCGATCAACTGCTTTATGCCTTGCCGCCGCCGCGCGCTTCAAACGATCATAACTTTCTGTCCGGGATGAATCTCGAGGCCCGGGAGGCGCCGCTGGAAAGCTCGTCCTGAGCCCGCCGCCGTCCCAACCAGGGCTCGCCCGGTTGAGGTCGACTCGACCCGGAAACCTGTTCCGGGGCCCGTTTCGGAGCTTTTGCAGCAACGCCAAGGATCGGAGCCGCCGGTGAGGAAACCGACCTGCCGCGGTCCCGGGCCCGCCTCCGCCGCCGAGAAGGATTTGAGCAATCGAAACCTTGCGCGTGCGCGCCACCAAAAGAACAAGCCCGACTGACGCAAAAAGGAGGAGGTGCAACACGAGGACTTCCCAGGAGGTCACCCATCCCAGTACTACTCTCGCCCAAGCACGCTTAACTGCGGAGTTCTGATGGGATCCGGTGCATTAGTGCTGGTATGATCGCACCTGTCAAGTGTGGCGCGATCAACTGCTTTATGCCTTCGCCAGGCCGCCGCGCGCGCTTCAAACGATCATAACTTTCAGTCCGGGATGAATCTCGAGGCCCGGGAGGCGCCGCCGAAAGCTCGTCCCCGAGCCCGACCGTCCCAACCAGGGCTCGCCCGGTTGAGGTCGACCTCGACCCCGAAACCTGTTCCGGGCCCGTTTCGGAGCTTTTGCAGCAACGCCAAGGATCGGAGCCGCCGGTGAGGAAACCGACCTGCCGCGGTCCCGGCCCGCCTCCGCCGCCGAGAAGGATTTGAGCAATCGAAACCTTGCGCGTGCGCGCCACCAAAAGAACAAGCCCGACTGACGCAAAAGGAGGAGGTGCAACACGAGGACTTCCAGAGGTCACCCATCCCAAGCATTACTCTCGCCCAAGCACGCTTAACGCGGAGTTCGATGGGATCCGTGCATTAGTGCCGGTATGATCGCACGTCAAGTGTGGCGCGATCAACTACTTTATGCCTTTGCTAAGACGCGCGCGCGCTTCAAACGATCATAACTTTCTGTCCGGATGAATCTCGAGGCCCGGAGGCGCCGCCGGAAAGCTCGTCCTGAGCCCCCGCCGTCCCAACCAGGGCTCGCCCGGTTGAGGTCGACCTCGACCCCGAAACCTGTTCCGGGGCCCGTTTCGGAGCTTTTGCAGCAACGCCAAGGATCGGAGCCGGGTGAGGAAACCGACCTGCCGCGGTCCCGGCCCGCCTCCGCCGCCGAGAAGGATTTGAGCAATCGAAACCTTGCGCGTGCGCGCCACCAAAAGAACAAGCCCGACTGACGCAAAAAGGAGGAGGTGCAACACGAGGACTTCCCAAGAGGTCACCCATCCCAGTACTACTCTCGCCCAAGCACGCTTAACTGCGGAGTTCTGATGGGATCCGGTGCATTAGTGCTGGTATGATCGCACCTGTCAAGTATGGCGCGATCAACTACTTTATGCCTTTGCCAGGCCGCCGCGCGCGCTTCAAACGATCATAACTTTCTGTCCGGATGAATCTCGAGGCCCGGGATGCGCCGCTGGAAAGCTCGTCCTGAGCCCGCCGCCGTCCCAACCAGGGCTCGCCCGGTTGAGGTCGACCTCGACCCCGGAAACCTGTTCGGGGCCCGTTTCGGAGCTTTTGCAGCAACGCCAAGGATCGGAGCCGCCGGGTGAGGAAACCGACCTGCCGCGGTCCCGGGCCTGGCTCCGCCGCCGAGAAGGATTTGAGCAATCGAAACCTTGCGCGTGCGCGCCACCAAAAGAACAAGCCCGACCGACGCAAAAAGTAGGAGGTGCAACACGAGGACTTCCCAGGAGGTCACCCATCCCAGTACTACTCTCGCCCAAGCACGCTTAACTCGCGGAGTTCGATGGGATCCGGTGCATTAGTGCTGGTATGATCGCACCTGTCAAGTATGGCGTGATCAATTACTTTATGCCTTTGCAGGCCGCGCGCGCTTCAAACGATCATAACTTTCTGTCCGGGATGAATCTCGAGGCCCGGGATGCACCGCTGGAAAGCTCGTCCTGAGCCCGCCGCCGTCCCAACCAGGGCTCGCCCGGTTGAGGTCGACCTCGACCCCGGAAACCTGTTCCGGGGCCCGTTTCGGAGCTTTTGCAGCAACGCCAAGGATCGGAGCCGCCGGTGAGGAAACCGACCTGCCGCGGTCCCGGGCCTGCCTCCGCCGCCGAGAAGGATTTGAGCAATCGAAACCTTGCGCGTGCGCGCCACCAAAAGAACAAGCCCGACCGACGCAAAAGGAGGAGAGGTGCAACACGAGGACTTCCCAGAGGTCACCCATCCCAAGCATTACTCTCGCCCAAGCACGCTTAATCGCGGAGTTCGATGGGATCCGTGCATTAGTGCCGGTATGATCGCACCGTCAAGTATGGCGCGATCAACTCGCTTTATGCCTTGCTGCCGCCGCGCGCGCTTCAAACGATCATAACTTTCTCGTCCGGATGAATCTCGAGGCCCGGAGGCGCCGCCGGAAAGCTCGTCCCGAGCCCGCCGCCGTCCCAACCAGGGCTCGCCCTGGTTGAGGTCGACTCGACCCCGAAACCTGTTCCGGGCCCGTTTCGAGCTTTTGCAAAGAACGCCAAGGATCGGAGCCGCCGGGTGAGGAAACCGACCTGCCGCGGTCCCGGCCCGCCTCCGCCGCCGAGAAGGATTTGAGCAATCGAAACCTGCGCGTGCGCGCCACCAAAAGAACAAGCCCGACTGACGCAAAAAGGAGGAGGTGCAACACGAGGACTTCCCAGGAGGTCACCCATCCCAAGCACTACTCTCGCCCAAGCACGCTTAATCGCGGAGTTCGATGGGATCCGGTGCATTAGTGCCGGTATGATCGCACCTGTCAAGTGTGGCGCGATCAACTGCTTTATGCCTTTGCAGCCGCCCGCGCGCGCTTCAAACGATCATAACTTTCTGTCCGGGATGAATCTCGAGGCCCGGGAGGCGCCGCTGGAAAGCTCGTCCTGAGCCCGCCGCCGTCCCAACCAGGGCTCGCCCGGTTGAGGTCGACTCGACCCCAGAAACCTGTTCGGGGCCCGTTTGGGAGCTTTTGCAGAACGCCAAGGATCGGAGCCGCCGGGTGAGGAAACCGACCTGCCGCGGTCCCGGCCCGCCTCCGCCGCCGAGAAGGATTTGAGCAATCGAAACCTTGCGCGTGCGCGCCACCAAAAGAACAAGCCCGACTGACGCAAAAGGAGGAGGTGCAACACGAGGACTTCCCAGGAGGTCACCCATCCCAGTACTACTCTCGCCCAAGCACGCTTAACTGCGGAGTTCTGATGGGATCCGGTGCATTAGTGCTGGTATGATCGCACCTGTCAAGTGTGGCGCGATCAACTACTTTATGCCTTCGCCAGGCCGCCGCGCGCGCTTCAAACGATCATAACTTTTTGTCCGGGATGAATCTCGAGGCCCGGAGGCGCCGCCGGAAAGCTCGCCCCGAGCCCGCCGCCGTCCCAACCAGGGCTCGCCCGGCTGAGGTCGACTCGACCCCGAAACCCGTTCCGGGGCCCGTTTGAGCTTTTGCAAGCAACGCCAAGGATCGGAGCCGCCGGTGAGGAAACCGACCTGCCGCGGTCCAAGGCCCGCCTCCGCCGCCGAGAAGGATTTGAGCAATCGAAACCTTGCGCGTGCGCGCCACCAAAAGAACAAGCCCGACTGACGCAAAAAGGAGGAGGTGCAACACGAGGACTTCCCAGGAGGTCACCCATCCCAGTACTACTCTCGCCCAAGCACGCTTAACTGCGGAGTTCTGATGGGATCCGGTGCATTAGTGCTGGTATGATCGCACCTGTCAAGTATGGCGCGATCAACTACTTTATGCCTTTGCCAGGCCGCCGCGCGCTTCAAACGATCATAACTTTCTGTCCGGGATGAATCTCGAGGCCCGGGATGCACCGCTGGAAAGCTCGTCCTGAGCCCGCCGCCGTCCCAACCAGGGCTCGCCCGGTTGAGGTCGACCTCGACCCCAGAAACCTGTTCCGGGGCCCGTTTCGGAGCTTTTGCAGCAACGCCAAGGATCGGAGCCGCCGGGTGAGGAAACCGACCTGCCGCGGTCCCGGGCCCGCCTCCGCCGCCGAGAAGGATTTGAGCAATCGAAACCTTGCGCGTGCGCGCCACCAAAAGAACAAGCCCGACCGACGCAAAAAGGAGGAGGTGCAACACGAGGACTTCCCAGGAGGTCACCCATCCCAGTACTACTCTCGCCCAAGCACGCTTAACTGCGGAGTTCTGATGGGATCCGGTGCATTAGTGCTGGTATGATCGCACCTGTCAAGTATGGCGCGATCAACTACTTTATGCCTTTGCAAGGCCGCCGCGCGCGCTTCAAACGATCATAACTTTCTGTCCGGGATGAATCTCGAGGCCCGGGATGCGCCGCTGGAAAGCTCGTCCCGAGCCCGCCGCCGTCCCAACCAGGGCTCGCCCGGTTGAGGTCGACCTCGACCCCGGAAACCTGTTCCGGGGCCCGTTTCGGAGCTTTTGCAGCAACGCCAAGGATCGGAGCCGCCGGGTGAGGAAACCGACCTGCCGCGGTCCCGGGCCTGGCTCCGCCGCCGAGAAGGATTTGAGCAATCGAAACCTTGCGCGTGCGCGCCACCAAAAGAACAAGCCCGACCGACGCAAAAAGTAGGAGGTGCAACACGAGGACTTCCCAGGAGGTCACCCATCCCAGTACTACTCTCGCCCAAGCACGCTTAACTGCGGAGTTCTGATGGGATCCGGTGCATTAGTGCTGGTATGATCGCACCTGTCAAGTATGGCGTGATCAACTACTTTATGCCATTGCCCGCGCGCGCTTCAAACGATCATAACTTTCTGTCCGGGATGAATCTCGAGGCCCGGGATGCGCCGCTGGAAAGCTCGTCCCGAGCCCGCCGCCGTCCCAACCAGGGCTCGCCCGGTTGAGGTCGACTCGACCCATAGAAACCGTTCCGGCCCGTTTCGGGAGCTTTTGCAAAGAACGCCAAGGATCGGAGCCGCCGGGTGAGGAAACCGACCCCGCGGTCCCGGCCCGCCTCCGCCGCCGAGAAGGATTTGAGCACCGAAACCTTGCGCGTGCGCGCCACCAAAAGAACAAGCCCGACTGACGCAAAAAGGAGGAGGTGCAACACGAGGACTTCCCAGAGGTCACCCATCCCAAGATTACTCGCCCAAGCACGCTTAATCGCGGAGTTCGATGGGATCCGGTGCATTAGTGCCGGTATGATCGCACCCGGTCAAGTATGGCGCGATCAACTACTTTATGCCTTTGCCAGGCCGCCGCGCGCGCTTCAAACGATCATAACTTTCTGTCCGGGATGAATCTCGAGGCCCGGAGGCGCCGCCGGAAAGCTCGTCCCGAGCCCGCCGTCGTCCCAACCAGGGCTCGCCCGGCTGAGGTCGACCTCGACCCCGAAACCTGTTCCGGGGCCCGTTGCTGAGCTTTTGCAAAGAACGCCAAGGATCGGAGCCGCCGGTGAGGAAACCGACCGCCGCGGTCCCCGGCCCGCTCCGCCGCCGAGAAGGATTTGAGCAATCGAAACCTTGCGCGTGCGCGCCACCAAAAGAACAAGCCCGACTGACGCAAAAAGGAGGAGGTGCAACACGAGGACTTCCCAGGAGGTCACCCATCCCAAGACTACTCTCGCCCAAGCACGCTTAATCGCGGAGTTCGATGGGATCCGGTGCATTAGTGCCGTATGATCGCACCGTCAAGCGTGGCGCGATCAACTACTTTATGCCTTTTCGCCGCCGCGCGCGCTTCAAACGATCATAACTTTCGTCCGGATGAATCTCGAGGCCCGGAGGCGCCGCCGGAAAGCTCGTCCTGAGCCCGCCGTCGTCCCAACCAGGGCTCGCCCGGTTGAGGTCGACTCGACCCCGGAAACCCGTTCCGGGGCCCGTTTGGAGCTTTTGCAAAGAACGCCAAGGATCGGAGCCGCCGGTGAGGAAACCGACCGCCGCGGTCCCGGCCCGCCTCCGCCGCCGAGAAGGATTTGAGCAATCGAAACCTTGCGCGTGCGCGCCACCAAAAGAACAAGCCCGACTGACGCAAAAAGGAGGAGGTGCAACACGAGGACTTCCCAGAGGTCACCCATCCCAAGCACTACTCTCGCCCAAGCACGCTTAATCGCGGAGTCCGATGGGATCCGGTGCATTAGTGCCGGTATGATCGCACCCCGTCAAGTGTGGCGCGATCAACTACTTTATGCCTTTTGCCGCCGCGCGCGCTTCAAACGATCATAACTTTCCGTCCGGATGAATCTCGAGGCCCGGGAGGCGCCGCTGGAAAGCTCGTCCTGAGCCCGCCGTCGTCCCAACCAGGGCTCGCCCGGTTGAGGTCGACCTCGACCCGAAACCCGTTCCGGGGCCCGTTCGTGGAGCTTTTGCAAAGAACGCCAAGGATCGGAGCCGCCGGTGAGGAAACCGACCTGCCGCGGTCCCGGCCCGCCTCCGCCGCCGAGAAGGATTTGAGCAATCGGAAACCTTGCGCGTGCGCGCCACCAAAAGAACAAGCCCGACTGACGCAAAAAGGAGGAGGTGCAACACGAGGACTTCCCAGAGGTCACCCATCCCAAGATTACTCTCGCCCAAGCACGCTTAATCTGCGGAGTTCTGATGGGATCCGGTGCATTAGTGCTGGTATGATCGCACCTGCCAAGTATGGCGCGATCAACTACTTTATGCCTTTGCCGCCGCGCGCTTCAAACGATCATAACTTTCGTCCCGGGATGAATCTCGAGGCCCAGGATGCGCCGCTGGAAAGCTCGTCCTGAGCCCGCCGCCGTCCCAACCAGGGCTCGCCCGGTTGAGGTCGACCTCGACCCCGAAACCTGTTCGGGGCCCGTTTGGAGCTTTTTGCAAAGAACGCCAAGGATCGGAGCCGCCGGTGAGGAAACCGACCGCCGCGGTCCCGGCCCGCTCCGCCGCCGAGAAGGATTTGAGCAATCGAAACCTTGCGCGTGCGCGCCACCAAAAGAACAAGCCCGACTGACGCAAAAAGGAGGAGGTGCAACACGAGGACTTCCTAGGAGGTCACCCATCCCAGTACTACTCTCGCCCAAGCACGCTTAATCGCGGAGTTCGATGGGATCCGGTGCATTAGTGCCGGTATGATCGCACCGTCAAGTGTGGCGCGATCAACTACTTTATGCCTTTGCCATGCCGCCGCGCGCGCTTCAAACGATCATAACTTTCTCGTCCGGATGAATCTCGAGGCCCGGAGGCGCCGCCGGAAAGCTCGTCCCGAGCCCGCCGCCGTCCCAACCAGGGCTCGCTCGCCGGTTGAGGTCGACTCGACCCCGAAACCTGTTCCGGCCCGTTTCGAGCTTTTGCAGCAACGCCAAGGATCGGAGTCGCCGGGTGAGGAAACCGACCTGCCGCGGTCCCGGGCCCGCCTCCGCCGCCGAGAAGGATTTGAGCAATCGAAACCTTGCGCGTGCGCGCCACCAAAAGAACAAGCCCGACTGACGCAAAAAGGAGGAGGTGCAACACGAGGACTTCCCAGGAGGTCACCCATCCCAGTACTACTCTCGCCCAAGCACGCTTAACTTCGGAGTTCTGATGGGATCCGGTGCATTAGTGCTGGTATGATCGCACCTGTCAAGTGTGGCGCGATCAACTACTTTATGCCTTGCCGCCGCGCGCGCTTCAAACGATCATAACTTTCTAGTCCGGATGAATCTCGAGGCCCGGGAGGCGCCGCTGGAAAGCTCGTCCTGAGCCCGCCGCCGTCCCAACCAGGGCTCGCCCGGTTGAGGTCGACCTCGACCCCAGAAACCTGTTCCGGGGCCCGTTTCGGAGCTTTTGCAGCAACGCCAAGGATCGGAGCCGCCGGGTGAGGAAACCGACCTGCCGCGGTCCCGGCCCGCCTCCGCCGCCGAGAAGGATTTGAGCAATCGAAACCTTGCGCGTGCGCGCCACCAAAAGAACAAGCCCGACTGACGCAAAAAGGAGGAGGTGCAACACGAGGACTTCCCAGGAGGTCACCCATCCCAGTACTACTCTCGCCCAAGCACGCTTAACTGCGGAGTTCTGATGGGATCCGGTGCATTAGTGCTGGTATGATCGCACCTGTCAAGTGTGGCGCGATCAACCGCTTTATGCCTTTTGCCGCGCGCGCGCTTCAAACGATCATAACTTTCGTCCGGATGAATCTCGAGGCCCGGAGGCGCCGCTGGAAAGCTCGTCCTGAGCCCGCCGTCGTCCCAACCAGGGCTCGCCCGGTTGAGGTCGACCTCGACCCCAGAAACCTGTTCCGGGGCCCGTTTCGGAGCTTTTGCAGCAACGCCAAGGATCGGAGCCGCCGAGAAGGATTTGAGCAATCGAAACCTTGCGCGTGCGCGCCACCAAAAGAACAAGCCCGACTGACGCAAAAAGGAGGAGGTGCAACACGAGGACTTCCCAGGAGGTCACCCATCCCAGTACTACTCTCGCCCAAGCACGCTTAACGCGGAGTTCGATGGGATCCGTGCATTAGTGCCGGTATGATCGCACCGTCAAGTGTGGCGCGATCAACTACTTTATGCCTTCGCCGCCGCCGCGCGCTTCAAACGATCATAACTTTTAGTCCGGATGAATCTCGAGGCCCGGGAGGCGCCGCTGGAAAGCTCGTCCTGAGCCCGCCGCCGTCCCAACCAGGGCTCGCCCGGTTGAGGTCGACCTCGACCCCAGAAACCTGTTCCGGGGCCCGTTTCGGAGCTTTTGCAGCAACGCCAAGGATCGGAGCCGCCGGGTGAGGAAACCGACCTGCCGCGGTCCCGGCCCGCCTCCGCCGCCGAGAAGGATTTGAGCAATCGAAACCTTGCGCGTGCGCGCCACCAAAAGAACAAGCCCGACTGACGCAAAAAGGAGGAGGTGCAACACGAGGACTTCCCAGAGGTCACCCATCCCAGTACTCTCGCCCAAGCACGCTTAACTGCGGAGTTCTGATGGGATCCGGTGCATTAGTGCTGGTATGATCGCACCTGTCAAGTGTGGCGCGATCAACTACTTTATGCCTTCGCCGCCGCGCGCGCTTCAAACGATCATAACTTTCAGTCCGGATGAATCTCGAGGCCCGGGAGGCGCCGCTGGAAAGCTCGTCCTGAGCCCGCCGCCGTCCCAACCAGGGCTCGCCCGGTTGAGGTCGACCTCGACCCCGAAACCTGTTCCGGGGCCCGTTTCGGAGCTTTTGCAGCAACGCCAAGGATCGGAGCCGCCGGGTGAGGAAACCGACCTGCCGCGGTCCCGGCCCGCCTCCGCCGCCGAGAAGGATTTGAGCAATCGAAACCTTGCGCGTGCGCGCCACCAAAAGAACAAGCCCGACTGACGCAAAAAGGAGGAGGTGCAACACGAGGACTTCCCAGAGGTCACCCATCCCAGTACTACTCTCGCCCAAGCACGCTTAATTGCGGAGTTCGATGGGATCCGGTGCATTAGTGCCGGTATGATCGCACCGTCAAGTGTGGCGCGATCAACGCTTTATGCCTTTGCCTTACGCCGCCGCGCGCGCTTCAAACGATCATAACTTTTCGTCCGGGATGAATCTCGAGGCCCGGAGGCGCCGCCGGAAAGCTCGCCCCGAGCCCGCCGCCGTCCCAACCAGGGCTCGCCCGGCTGAGGTCGACCTCGACCCCGAAACCTGTTCCGGCCCGTTTGAGCTTTTGCAAAGAACGCCAAGGATCGGAGCCGCCGGGTGAGGAAACCGACCTGCCGCGGTCCCGGGCCTCCCTCCGCCGCCGAGAAGGATTTGAGCAATCGAAACCTTGCGCGTGCGCGCCACCAAAAGAACAAGCCCGACTGACGCAAAAAGGAGGAGGTGCAACACGAGGACTTCCCAGGAGGTCACCCATCCCAAGACTACTCGCCCAAGCACGCTTAATCGCGGAGTTCGATGGGATCCGGTGCATTAGTGCGGTATGATCGCACCCGTCAAGTGTGGCGCGATCAACGCTTTATGCCTTCGCCAAGCCGCCGCGCGCGCTTCAAACGATCATAACTTTCTGTCCGGGATGAATCTCGAGGCCCGGGAGGCGCCGCTGGAAAGCTCGTCCTGAGCCCGCCGCCGTCCCAACCAGGGCTCGCCCGGTTGAGGTCGACCTCGACCCCAGAAACCTGTTCCGGGGCCCGTTTCGGAGCTTTAACAGAACGCCAAGGATCGGAGCCG
This sequence comes from Canavalia ensiformis, assembly GCA_026541065.1. Taxonomy (NCBI): domain Eukaryota; kingdom Viridiplantae; phylum Streptophyta; class Magnoliopsida; order Fabales; family Fabaceae; genus Canavalia; species Canavalia ensiformis. The sequence goes on from JAMKYM010000443.1 coordinate 107,490, forward strand.
CCGGGTGAGGAAACCGACCTGCCGCGGTCCCGGGCCCGCCTCCGCCGCCGAGAAGGATTTGAGCAATCGAAACCTTGCGCGTGCGCGCCACCAAAAGAACAAGCCCGACTGACGCAAAAAGGAGGAGGTGCAACACGAGGACTTCCCAGGAGGTCACCCATCCCAGTACTACTCTCGCCCAAGCACGCTTAACTGCGGAGTTCTGATGGGATCCGGTGCATTAGTGCTGGTATGATCACACCTGTCAAGTGTGGCGCGATCAACTGCTTTAGGCCTTTGCCATGCCGCCGCGCGCGCTTGAAACGATCATAACTTTCAGTCCGGGATGAATCTCGAGGCCCGGAGGCGCCGCTGGAAAGCTCGTCCTGAGCCCGCCGCCGTCCCAACCAGGGCTCGCCCGGTTGAGGTCGACCTCGACCCCAGAAACCTGTTCCGGCCCGTTTCGAGCTTTTGCAGCAACGCCAAGGATCGGAGCCGCCGGGTGAGGAAACCGACCTGCCGCGGTCCCGGGCCCGCCTCCGCCGCCGAGAAGGATTTGAGCAATCGAAACCTTGCGCGTGCGCGCCACCAAAAGAACAAGCCCGACTGACGCAAAAAGGAGGAGGTGCAACACGAGGACTTCCCAAGAGGTCACCCATCCCAAGTACTACTCTCGCCCAAGCACGCTTAATCGCGGAGTTCTCGATGGGATCCGGTGCATTAGTGCCGGTATGATCGCACCGTCAAGTGTGGCGCGATCAACTGCTTTATGCCTTTGCCAGGCCGCCGCGCGCGCTTCAAACGATCATAACTTTCTGTCCGGATGAATCTCGAGGCCCGGGAGGCGCCGCTGGAAAGCTCGTCCTGAGCCCGCCGCCGTCCCAACCAGGGCTCGCCCGGTTGAGGTCGACCTCGACCCCGGAAACCTGTTCCGGGGCCCGTTTCGGAGCTTTTGCAGCAACGCCAAGGATCGGAGCCGCCGGGTGAGGAAACCGACCTGCCGCGGTCCCGGGCCCGCCTCCGCCGCCGAGAAGGATTTGAGCAATCGAAACCTTGCGCGTGCGCGCCACCAAAAGAACAAGCCCGACTGACGCAAAAAGGAGGAGGTGCAACACGAGGACTTCCCAGGAGGTCACCCATCCCAGTACTACTCTCGCCCAAGCACGCTTAACTGCGGAGTTCTGATGGGATCCGGTGCATTAGTGCTGGTATGATCGCACCTGTCAAGTATGGCGCGATCAACTACTTTATGCCTTTGCCAGGCCGCCGCGCGCGCTTCAAACGATCATAACTTTCTGTCCGGGATGAATCTCGAGGCCCGGGAGGCGCCGCTGGAAAGCTCGTCCTGAGCCCGCCGCCGTCCCAACCAGGGCTCGCCCGGTTGAGGTCGACCTCGACCCCAGAAACCTGTTCCGGGGCCCGTTTCGGAGCTTTTGCAGCAACGCCAAGGATCGGAGCCGCCGGGTGAGGAAACCGACCTGCCGCGGTCCCGGCCCGCCTCCGCCGCCGAGAAGGATTTGAGCAATCGAAACCTTGCGCGTGCGCGCCACCAAAAGAACAAGCCCGACTGACGCAAAAAGGAGGAGGTGCAACACGAGGACTTCCCAGGAGGTCACCCATCCCAAGTACTACTCTCGCCCAAGCACGCTTAACTGCGGAGTTCTGATGGGATCCGGTGCATTAGTGCTGGTATGATCGCACCTGTCAAGTGTGGCGCGATCAACGCTTTATGCCTTCGCGCCGCGCGCGCTTCAAACGATCATAACTTTCTCGTCCGGATGAATCTCGAGGCCCGGAGGCGCCGCCGGAAAGCTCGTCCCGAGCTCCGCCGTCCCAACCAGGGCTCGCCCGGTTGAGGTCGACTCGACCCCGAAACCTGTTCCGGGGCCCGTTTCGGAGCTTTTGCAACAACGCCAAGGATCGGAGCCGCCGGGTGAGGAAACCGACCTGCCGCGGTCCCGGGCCCGCCTCCGCCGCCGAGAAGGATTTGAGCAATCGAAACCTTGCGCGTGCGCGCCACCAAAAGAACAAGCCCGACCGACGCAAAAAGGAGGAGGTGCAACACGAGGACTTCCCAGGAGGTCACCCATCCCAAGTACTACTCTCGCCCAAGCACGCTTAACTGCGGAGTTCTGATGGGATCCGGTGCATTAGTGCTGGTATGATCGCACCTGTCAAGTATGGCGCGATCAACTACTTTATGCCTTTGCATGGCCGCCGCGCGCGCTTCACACGATCATAACTTTCTGTCCGGGATGAATCTCGAGGCCCGGAGGCGCGCTGGAAAGCTCGTCCTGAGCCCGCCGCCGTCCCAACCAGGGCTCGCCCGGTTGAGGTCGACCTCGACCCCGAAACCTTCCGGGGCCCGTTTCGGAGCTTTTGCAAAGAACGCCAAGGATCGGAGCCGCCGGTGAGGAAACCGACCTGCCGCGGTCCCGGCCCGCCTCCGCCGCCGAGAAGGATTTGAGCAATCGAAACCTTGCGCGTGCGCGCCACCAAAAGAACAAGCCCGACTGACGCAAAAAGGAGGAGGTGCAACACGAGGACTTCCAAGGAGGTCACCCATCCCAAGATTACTCTCGCCCAAGCACGCTTAATCGCGGAGTTCGATGGGATCCGGTGCATTAGTGCCGGTATGATCGCACTTGTCAAGTGTGGCGCGATCAACTACTTTATGCCTTCGCCGGCCGCCCGCGCGCTTCAAACGATCATAACTTTTCGTCCGGATGAATCTCGAGGCCCGGAGGCGCCGCCGGAAAGCTCGTCCCGAGCCCGCCCCGTCCCAACCAGGGCTCGCCCGGTTGAGGTCGACTCGACCCCGAAACCTGTTCCGGGGCCCGTTTTGGAGCTTTTTGAAGCAACGCCAAGGATCGGAGCCGCCGGTGAGGAAACCGACTCGCCGCGGTCCCGGCCCGCCTCCGCCGCCGAGAAGGATTTGAGCAATCGAAACCTTGCGCGTGCGCGCCACCAAAAGAACAAGCCCGACCGACGCAAAAGGAGGAGGTGCAACACGAGGACTTCCCAGAGGTCACCCATCCCGCACTACTCTCGCCCAAGCACGCTTAATCGCGGAGTTCGATGGGATCCGTGCATTAGTGCCGGTATGATCGCACCCGTCAAGTGTGGCGCGATCAACCGCTTTATGCCTTCGCTGCGCGCGCGCGCTTCAAACGATCATAACTTTCTCGTCCGGATGAATCTCGAGGCCCGGAGGCGCCGCCGGAAAGCTCGTCCCGAGCCCCGCCGTCCCAACCAGGGCTCGCCCGGTTGAGGTCGACTCGACCCCGAAACCTGTTCGGGGCCCGTTTCGGAGCTTTTGCAAAGAACGCCAAGGATCGGAGTCGCCGGGGTGAGGAAACCGACCCGCCGCGGTCCCGGCCCGCCTCCGCCGCCGAGAAGGATTTGAGCAATCGAAACCTTGCGCGTGCGCGCCACCAAAAGAACAAGCCCGACTGACGCAAAAAGGAGGAGGTGCAACACGAGGACTTCCCAGAGGTCACCCATCCCAAGCACTACTCGCCCAAGCACGCTTAACTCGCGGAGTTCGATGGGATCCGGTGCATTAGTGCCGGTATGATCGCACCGTCAAGTGTGGCGCGATCAACGCTTTATGCCTTGCCGCCGCCGCGCGCGCTTCAAACGATCATAACTTTCTCGTCCGGGATGAATCTCGAGGCCCGGAGGCGCCGCCGGAAAGCTCGTCCCGAGCCCGCCGCCGTCCCAACCAGGGCTCGCCCGGTTGAGGTCGACTCGACCCCGAAACCGTTCCGGCCCATTTCGAGCTTTTGCAAAGCAACGCCAAGGATCGGAGCCGCGGGGTGAGGAAACCGACCCTCGCGGTCCCGGCCCGCCTCCGCCGCCGAGAAGGATTTGAGCAATCGAAACCCTGCGCGTGCGCGCCACCAAAAGAACAAGCCCGACTGGCGCAAAAAGGAGGAGGTTCAACACGAGGACTTCCCAGGAGGTCACCCATCCCAGTACTACTCTCGCCCAAGCACGCTTAACTGCGGAGTTCTGATGGGATCCGTGCATTAGTGCCGGTATGATCGCACCCGTCAAGCGTGGCGCGATCAACCGCTTTATGCCTTCGCTGCCGCCGCGCGCGCTTCAAACGATCATAACTTTTAGTCCGGGATGAATCTCGAGGCCCCGGGAGGCGCCGCTGGAAAGCTCGTCCTGAGCCCGCCGCCGTCCCAACCGGGGCTCGCCCGGTTGAGGTCGACTCGACCCCGAAACCTGTTCCGGGGCCCGTTTCGAGCTTTTGCAAAGAACGCCAAGGATCGGAGCCGGGTGAGGAAACCGACCGCCGCGGTCCCGGGCCCGCCTCCGCCGCCGAGAAGGATTTGAGCAATCGAAACCTTGCGCGTGCGCGCCACCAAAAGAACAAGCCCGACTGACGCAAAAAGGAGGAGGTGCAACACGAGGACTTCCCAGAGGTCACCCATCCCAAGTACTACTCTCGCCCAAGCACGCTTAATCGCGGAGTTCGATGGGATCCGTGCATTAGTGCTGGTATGATCGCACCCGTCAAGTGTGGCGCGATCAACCGCTTTATGCCTTCGCTGCCGTCGCGCGCGCTTCAAACGATCATAACTTTCGTCCGGATGAATCTCGAGGCCCGGAGGCGCCGCTGGAAAGCTCGTCCCGAGCCCGCCGCCGTCCCAACCAGGGCTCGCCCGGGCTGAGGTCGACCTCGACCCCGAAACCTGTTCCGGCCCGTTTTCGGAGCTTTTGCAAAGAACGCCAAGGATCGGAGCCGCCGGTGAGGAAACCGACCGCCGCGGTCCCGGCCCGCTCCGCCGCCGAGAAGGATTTGAGCAATCGAAACCTTGCGCGTGCGCGCCACCAAAAGAACAAGCCCGACTGACGCAAAAAAGGAGGAGGTGCAACACGAGGACTTCCCAGAGGTCACCCATCCCGCACTACTCTCGCCCAAGCACGCTTAATCGGCGGAGTTCGATGGGATCCGGTGCATTAGTGCCGGTATGATCGCACCCGTCAAGTGTGGCGCGATCAACCGCTTTATGCCTTTGCGCCGCCGCGCGCGCTTCAAACGATCATAACTTTCTGTCCAGGATGAATCTCGAGGCCCGGAGGCGCCGCCGGAAAGCTCGCCCCGAGCTCGCCGCCGTCCCAACCAGGGCTCGCCCGGTTGAGGTCGACCTCGACCCGGAAACCCTGTTCCGGGGCCCGTTTCGAGCTTTTGCAAGCAACGCCAAGGATCGGAGCCGCCGGTGAGGAAACCGACCGCCGCGGTCCCGGCCCGCCTCCGCCGCCGAGAAGGATTTGAGCAATCGAAACCTTGCGCGTGCGCGCCACCAAAAGAACAAGCCCGACTGACGCAAAAGGAGGAGGTGCAACACGAGGACTTCCCAGAGGTCACCCATCCCAGCACTACTCTCGCCCAAGCACGCTTAACTGCGGAGTTCTGATGGGATCCGGTGCATTAGTGCCGGTATGATCGCACCTGTCAAGTGTGGCGCGATCAACTGCTTTATGCCTTCGCCTGGCCGCGCGCGCTTCAAACGATCATAACTTTCTGTCCGGGATGAATCTCGAGGCCCGGAGGCGCCGCCGGAAAGCTCGTCCCGAGCCCGCCGCGCCGTCCCAACCAGGGCTCGCCCGGTTGAGGTCGACCTCGACCCCGGAAACCCGTTCGGGGGGCCCTCGGAGCTTTTGCAAAGAACGCCAAGGATCGGAGCCGCCGGTGAGGAAACCGACCTGCCGCGGTCCCGGCCCGCCTCCGCCGCCGAGAAGGATTTGAGCAATCGAAACCTTGCGCGTGCGCGCCACCAAAAGAACAAGCCCGACTGACGCAAAAAGGAGGAGGTGCAACACGAGGACTTCCCAGAGGTCACCCATCCCAGTACTACTCTCGCCCAAGCACGCTTAACTGCGGAGTTCTGATGGGATCCGGTGCATTAGTGCCGGTATGATCGCACCCGCCAAGTGTGGCGCGATCAACGCTTTATGCCTTCGCTGCCGCGCGCGCGCTTCAAACGATCATAACTTTCTCGTCCGGATGAATCTCGAGGCCCGGGAGGCGCCGCTGGAAAGCTCGTCCTGAGCCCGCCGCCGTCCCAACCAGGGCTCGCCCGGTTGAGGTCGACCTCGACCCCAGAAACCTGTTCCGGGGCCCGTTTCGGAGCTTTTGCAGCAACGCCAAGGATCGGAGCCGCCGGTGAGGAAACCGACCTGCCGCGGTCCCGGGCCCGCCTCCGCCGCCGAGAAGGATTTGAGCAATCGAAACCTTGCGCGTGCGCGCCACCAAAAGAACAAGCCCGACTGACGCAAAAGGAGGAGGTGCAACACGAGGACTTCCCAGAGGTCACCCATCCCCAAGTACTACTCTCGCCCAAGCACGCTTAACCGCGGAGTCCGATGGGATCCGTGCATTAGTGCCGGTATGATCGCACCCGTCAAGTGTGGCGCGATCAATCGCTTTATGCCTTGCCGAACCGCGCGCGCTTCAAACGATCATAACTTTCTCGTCCGGATGAATCTCGAGGCCCGGAGGCGCCGCCGGAAAGCTCGTCCCGAGCTCCGCCGCCGTCCCAACCAGGGCTCGCCCGGTTGAGGTCGACCTCGACCCCGAAACCTGTTCGGGCCCGTTTGAGCTTTTGCAGCAACGCCAAGGATCGGAGCCGCCGGTGAGGAAACCGACCGCCGCGGTCCCAGGCCCGCCTCCGCCGCCGAGAAGGATTTGAGCAATCGAAACCTTGCGCGTGCGCGCCACCAAAAGAACAAGCCCGACCGACGCAAAAGGAGGAGGTGCAACACGAGGACTTCCCAGAGGTCACCCATCCTGGAAGCACTACTCTCGCCCAAGCACGCTTAATCGCGGAGTTCCGATGGGATCCGGTGCATTAGTGCCGGTATGATCGCACCCGTCAAGTGTGGCGCGATCAACTACTTTATGCCTTTGCCGCCGCGCGCGCTTCAAACGATCATAACTTTCGTCCGGATGAATCTCGAGGCCCGGAGGCGCCGCCGGAAAGCTCGTCCCGAGCCCGCCGTCGTCCCAACCAGGGCTCGCCCGGCTGAGGTCGACCTCGACCCCGAAACCTGTTCGGGGCCCGTTTCGGAGCTTTTGCAAGAACGCCAAGGATCGGAGCCGCCGGTGAGGAAACCGACCTGCCGCGGTCCCGGCCCGCCTCCGCCGCCGAGAAGGATTTGAGCAATCGAAACCTTGCGCGTGCGCGCCACCAAAAGAACAAGCCCGACCGACGCAAAAGGAGGAGGTGCAACACGAGGACTTCCCAGAGGTCACCCATCCCGACTACTCTCGCCCAAGCACGCTTAACTACGGAGTCTCGATGGGATCCGGTGCATTAGTGCCGGTATGATCGCACCCGTCAAGTGTGGCGCGATCAATCGCTTTATGCTTTGCCGCGCGCGCTTCAAACGATCATAACTTTCTGTCCGGATGAATCTCGAGGCCCGGAGGCGCCGCTAGAAAGCTCGTCCCGAGCCCGCCGCTCGTCCCAACCAGGGCTCGCCCGTTGAGGTCGACCTCGACCCCGGAAACCTGTTCCGGCCCGTTTTCGAGCTTTTGAAGCAACGCCAAGGATCGGAGCCGCCGGGTGAGGAAACCGACCCGCCGCGGTCCCGGCCCGCCTCCGCCGCCGAGAAGGATTTGAGCAATCGAAACCTTGCGCGTGCGCGCCACCAAAAGAACAAGCCCGACTGACGCAAAAAGGAGGAGGTGCAACACGAGGACTTCCCAGAGGTCACCCATCCCGCACTACTCTCGCCCAAGCACGCTTAATCGGAGTTCGATGGGATCCGGTGCATTAGTGCCGGTATGATCGCACCATCAAGTGTGGCGCGATCAATCGCTTTATGCCTTTGCCGGGCCGCCGCGCGCTTCAAACGATCATAACTTTCAGTCCGGGATGAATCTCGAGGCCCGGGAGGCGCCGCTGGAAAGCTCGTCCTGAGCCCGCCGCCGTCCCAACCAGGGCTCGCCCGGTTGAGGTCGACCTCGACCCCAGAAACCTGTTCCGGGGCCCGTTTCGAGCTTTTGCAAAGAACGCCAAGGATCGGAGCCGCCGGTGAGGAAACCGACCTGCCGCGGTCCCGGCCCGCCTCCGCCGCCGAGAAGGATTTGAGCAATCGAAACCTTGCGCGTGCGCGCCACCAAAAGAACAAGCCCGACTGACGCAAAAAGGAGGAGGTGCAACACGAGGACTTCCCAGAGGTCACCCATCCCAGTACTACTCTCGCCCAAGCACGCTTAATCGCGGAGTTCGATGGGATCCGGTGCATTAGTGCCGGTATGATCGCACCCGTCAAGTGTGGCGCGATCAACTACTTTATGCCTTTGCCGGCCGCGCGCGCTTCAAACGATCATAACTTTCTCGTCCGGATGAATCTCGAGGCCCGGAGGCGCCGCCTGAAAGCTCGTCCCGAGCCCCCGCCGTCCCAACCAGGGCTCGCCCGGCCGAGGTCGACTCGACCCCGGGAAACCTGTTCGGGCCCGTTTCGGAGCTTTTGCAAAGAACGCCAAGGATCGGAGCCGCCGGGTGAGGAAACCGACCGCCGCGGTCCGGCCCCCGCCCGCCGCCGAGAAGGATTTGAGCAATCGAAACCTTGCGCGTGCGCGCCACCAAAAGAACAAGCCCGACCGACGCAAAAGGAGGAGGTGCAACACGAGGACTTCCCAGAGGTCACCCATCCCAAGCACTACTCTCGCCCAAGCACGCTTAACCGCGGAGTTCGATGGGATCCCGTGCATTAGTGCCGGTATGATCGCACCGTCAAGTGTGGCGCGATCAACCGCTTTATGCCTTTCGCCGCCGCCGCGCGCTTCAAACGATCATAACTTTCTGTCCGGATGAATCTCGAGGCCCGGAGGCGCCGCCGGAAAGCTCGTCCCGAGCCCGCCGCCGTCCCAACCAGGGCTCGCCCGGTTGAGGTCGACCTCGACCCCGAAACCTGTTCCGGCCCGTTGAGCTTTTGCAAAGAACGCCAAGGATCGGAGCCGGGTGAGGAAACCGACCTAGCCACGGTCCCGGCCCCCTCCGCCGCCGAGAAGGATTTGAGCAATCGAAACCTTGCGTGCGCGCCACCAAAAGAACAAGCCCGACTGACGCAAAAAGGAGGAGGTGCAACACGAGGACTTCCCAGGAGGTCACCCATCCCAGTACTACTCTCGCCCAAGCACGCTTAACTGCGAGTTCTGATGGGATCCGGTGCATTAGTGTTGGTATGATCGCACCTGTCAAGTGTGGCGCGATCAACTACTTTATGCCTTCGCAGGCCGCCGCGCGCGCTTCAAACGATCATAACTTTCTGTCCGGGATGAATCTCGAGGCCCGGAGGCGCGCTGGAAAGCTCGTCCTGAGCCCGCCGTCGTCCCAACCAGGGCTCGCCGGTTGAGGTCGACCTCGACCCCAGAAACCTGTTCCGGGCCCGTTTCGGAGCTTTTGCAGCAACGCCAAGGATCGGAGCCGCCGGGTGAGGAAACCGACCTGCCGCGGTCCCGGGCCCGCCTCCGCCGCCGAGAAGGATTTGAGCAATCGAAACCTGCGCGTGCGCGCCACCAAAAGAACAAGCCCGACTGACGCAAAAAGGAGGAGGTGCAACACGAGGACTTCCCAGGAGGTCACCCATCCCAGTACTACTCTCGCCCAAGCACGCTTAACTGCGGAGTTCTGATGGGATCCGGTGCATTAGTGCTGGTATGATCGCACCTGTCAAGTGTGGCGCGATCAACTACTTTATGCCTTCGCTGCCGCCGCGCGCGCTTCAAACGATCATAACTTTCGTCCGGATGAATCTCGAGGCCCGGAGGCGCCGCGGAAAGCTCGTCCCGAGCCCGCGCCGTCCCAACCAGGGCTCGCCCGGTTGAGGTCGACCTCGACCCCGAAACCTGTTCCGGCCCGTTTCGGAGCTTTTGCAAAGAACGCAAGGATCGGAGCCGCCGGTGAGGAAACCGACCTGCCGCGGTCCCGGCCCGCTCCGCCGCCGAGAAGGATTTGAGCAATCGAAACCTTGCGCGTGCGCGCCACCAAAAGAACAAGCCCGACTGACGCAAAAAGGAGGAGGTGCAACACGAGGACTTCCCAGGAGGTCACCCATCCCAGTACTACTCTCGCCCAAGCACGCTTAATCGCGGAGTTTCGATGGGATCCGGTGCATTAGTGCCGGTATGATCGCACCTATCAAGTGTGGCGCGATCAACTGCTTTATGCCTTCGCCAGGCCGCCGCGCGCGCTTCAAACGATCATAACTTTCTAGTCCGGATGAATCTCGAGGCCCGGGAGGCGCCGCTGGAAAGCTCGTCCTGAGCCCGCCGCCGTCCCAACCAGGGCTCGCCTGGTTGAGGTCGACTCGACCCGTAAACCCTGTTCCGGGGCCCGTTGGAGCTTTTGCAAAGCAACGCCAAGGATCGGAGCCGCCGGTGAGGAAACCGACCGCCGCGGTCCCGGCCCGCCTCCGCCGCCGAGAAGGATTTGAGCAATCGAAACCTTGCGCGTGCGCGCCACCAAAAGAACAAGCCCGACCGACGCAAAAGGAGGAGGTGCAACACGAGGACTTCCCAGAGGTCACCCATCCCGCACTACTCTCGCCCAAGCACGCTTAATCGCGGAGTTCGATGGGATCCGGTGCATTAGTGCCGGTATGATCGCACCGTTCAAGTGTGGCGCGATCAACTGCTTTATGCCTTTCTTGCCGCCGCGCGCGCTTCAAACGATCATAACTTTCTGTCCCGGATGAATCTCGAGGCCCGGAGGCGCCGCTGGAAAGCTCGTCCTGAGCCCGCCGCCGTCCCAACCAGGGCTCGCCTGATTGAGGTCGACTCGACCCCGAAAACCTGTTCCGGGGCCCGTTTGAGCTTTTGCAAAGAACGCCAAGGATCGGAGCCGCCGGGTGAGGAAACCGACCCGCCGCGGTCCCGGCCCGCTCCGCCGCCGAGAAGGATTTGAGCAATCGAAACCTTGCGCGTGCGCGCCACCAAAAGAACAAGCCCGACCGACGCAAAAAGGAGGAGGTGCAACACGAGGACTTCCAAGAGGTCACCCATCCCAATACTACTCTCGCCCAAGCACGCTTAATCGCGGAGTTTCGATGGGATCCGTGCATTAGTGCTGGTATGATCGCACCTGTCAAGTGTGGCGCGATCAACTGCTTTATGCCTTTGCCAGGCCGCCGCGCGCGCTTCAAACGATCATAACTTTCTGTCCGGGATGAATCTCGAGGCCCGGGAGGCGCCGCTGGAAAGCTCGTCCTGAGCCCGCCGCTCGTCCCAACCAGGGCTCGCCCGGTTGAGGTCGACTCGACCCCGAAACCTGTTCCGGCCCGTTTCGAGAGCTTTTGCAGGAACGCCAAGGATCGGAGCCGCCGGGTGAGGAAACCGATGTGCCGCGGTCCCGGCCCGCCTCCGCCGCCGAGAAGGATTTGAGCAATCGAAACCTTGCGCGTGCGCGCCACCAAAAGAACAAGCCCGACTGACGCAAAAGGAGGAGGTGCAACACGAGGACTTCCCAGGAGGTCACCCATCCCAGTACTACTCTCGCCCAAGCACGCTTAACTGCGGAGTTCTGATGGGATCCGGTGCATTAGTGCCGGTATGATCGCACCGTCAAGTGTGGCGCGATCAATCGCTTTATGCCTTTGCCGCCGCGCGCGCTTCAAACGATCATAACTTTCTGTCCGGGATGAATCTCGAGGCCCGGGAGGCGCCGCTGGAAAGCTCGTCCTGAGCCCGCCGCCGTCCCAACCAGGGCTCGCCCGGTTGAGGTCGACCTCGACCCCAGAAACCTGTTCCGGGGCCTATAAATGGAGCTTTTGCAAAGAACGCCAAGGATCGGAGCCGCCGGGTGAGGAAACCGACCTGCCGCTGTCCCGGCCCGCCCCGCCGCCGAGAAGGATTTGAGCAATCGAAACCTTGCGCGTGCGCGCCACCAAAAGAACAAGCCCGACTGACGCAAAAAGGAGGAGGTGCAACACGAGGACTTCCCAGGAGGTCACCCATCCCAGTACTACTCTCGCCCAAGCACGCTTAACTGCGGAGTTTCGATGGGATCCGGTGCATTAGTGCTGGTATGATCGCACCTGTCAAGTGTGGCGCGATCAACTGCTTTATGCCTTCGCCAAGCCGCCGCGCGCGCTTCAAACGATCATAACTTTTCTGTCCGGATGAATCTCGAGGCCCGGGAGGCGCCGCTGGAAAGCTCGTCCTGAGCCCGCCGCCGTCCCAACCAGGGCTCGCCCGGCCGAGGTCGACCTCGACCCCGAAAACCTGTTCCGGGGCCCGTTTCGGAGCTTTTGCAAGAACGCAAGGATCGGAGCCGCCGGGTGAGGAAACCGACCTGCCGCGGTCCCGGGCCCGCCTCCGCCGCCGAGAAGGATTTGAGCAATCGAAACCTTGCGCGTGCGCGCCACCAAAAGAACAAGCCCGACTGACGCAAAAAGGAGGAGGTGCAACACGAGGACTTCCCAGGAGGTCACCCATCCCAGTACTACTCTCGCCCAAGCACGCTTAACTTCGGAGTTCTGATGGGATCCGGTGCATTAGTGGTGGTATGATCGCACCTGTCAAGTGTGGCGCGATCAACTGCTTTATGCCTTTGCCGCCGCGCGCGCTTCAAACGATCATAACTTTCTCGTCCGGATGAATCTCGAGGCCCGGAGGCGCCGCCGGAAAGCTCGTCCCGAGCCGCCGCCGTCCCAACCAGGGCTCGCCCCGGTTGAGGTCGACCTCGACCCCGAAACCTGTTCCGGCCCGTTTCGAGCTTTTGCAAAGCAACGCCAAGGATCGGAGCCGCCGGTGAGGAAACCGATCTGCCATGTCCCGGCCCGCCTCCGCCGCCGAGAAGGATTTGAGCAATCGAAACCTTGCGCGTGCGCGCCACCAAAAGAACAAGCCCGACTGACGCAAAAAGGAGGAGGTGCAACACGAGGACTTCCCAAGAGGTCACCCATCCCAAGTACTACTCTCGCCCAAGCACGCTTAACTGCGGAGTTCTGATGGGATCCGATGCATTAGTGCCGGTATGATCGCACCTGTCAAGTGTGGCGCGATCAACCGCTTTATGCCTTTGCTTGTGGCCGCCGCGCGCGCTTCAAACGATCATAACTTTCTGTCCGGGATGAATCTCGAGGCCCGGAGGCGCCGCTGGAAAGCTCGTCCCGAGCCGCCGCCGTCCCAACCAGGGCTCGCCCGGTTGAGGTCGACTCGACCCCGAAACCTGTTCCGGCCCGTTGCTGAGCTTTTGCAAGAACGCCAAGGATCGGAGCCGCCGGGTGAGGAAACCGACCTGCCATGTCCCGGGCCCGCCTCCGCCGCCGAGAAGGATTTGAGCAATCGAAACCTTGCGCGTGCGCGCCACCAAAAGAACAAGCCCGACTGACGCAAAAAGGAGGAGGTGCAACACGAGGACTTCCCAGGAGGTCACCCATCCCAAGCATAACTTCGCCCAAGCACGCTTAACGCGGAGTTCGATGGGATCCGGTGCATTAGTGCCGGTATGATCGCACCCGTCAAGTGTGGCGCGATCAATCGCTTTATGCCTTCGCCAGCCGCGCGCGCTTCAAACGATCATAACTTTCGTCCGGATGAATCTCGAGGCCCGGAGGCGCCGCCGGAAAGCTCGTCCCGAGCCCGCCGCCGTCCCAACCAGGGCTCGCCCGGTTGAGGTCGACTCGACCCCAGAAACCTGTTCGGGCCCGTTGAGCTTTTGCAAAGAACGCCAAGGATCGGAGCCGCCGGGTGAGGAAACCGACCTGCCGCGGTCCCGGCCCGCCTCCGCCGCCGAGAAGGATTTGAGCAATCGAAACCTTGCGCGTGCGCGCCACCAAAAGAACAAGCCCGACTGACGCAAAAAGGAGGAGGTGCAACACGAGGACTTCCCAGGAGGTCACCCATCCCAAGCACTACTCGCCCAAGCACGCTTAACGCGGAGAGTTCGATGGGATCCGTGCATTAGTGCCGGTATGATCGCACCGGGCCAAGTGTGGCGCGATCAACCGCTTTATGCCTTTGCTTAAGCCGCGCGCGCGCTTCAAACGATCATAACTTTCTCGTCCGGATGAATCTCGAGGCCCGGAGGCGCCGCCGGAAAGCTCGTCCCGAGCCCGCCCCGTCCCAACCAGGGCTCGCCCGGTTGAGGTCGACTCGACCCCGAAACCTGTTCCGGGGCCCGTTTCGGGAGCTTTTTTGCAAAGAACGCCAAGGATCGGAGCCGCCGGTGAGGAAACCGACGTGCCGCGGTCCCGGCCCGCCCTCCGCCGCCGAGAAGGATTTGAGCAATCGAAACCTTGCGCGTGCGCCGCCACCAAAAGAACAAGCCCGACCGACGCAAAAGGAGGAGGTGCAACACGAGGACTTCCTCAGAGGTCACCCATCCCGCATTACTACTCGCCCAAGCACGCTTAATCGCGGAGTTCGATGGGATCCGGTGCATTAGTGCTGGTATGATCGCACCGTCAAGTGTGGCGCGATCAACCGCTTTATGCCTTTGCCGCCGCCGCGCGCGCTTCAAACGATCATAACTTTCTGTCCGGATGAATCTCGAGGCCCGGAGGCGCCGCCGGAAAGCTCGTCCCGAGCCCGCCCCGTCCCAACCAGGGCTCGCCCGGTTGAGGTCGACCTCGACCCCGAAACCTGTTCGGGGCCCGTTCGGAGCTTTTGCAAAGAACGCCAAGGATCGGAGCCGCCGGGTGAGGAAACCGACCTGCCGCGGTCCCGGCCCGCCTCCGCCGCCGAGAAGGATTTGAGCAATCGAAACCTTGCGCGTGCGCGCCACCAAAAGAACAAGCCCGACTGACGCAAAAAGGAGGAGGTGCAACACGAGGACTTCCAAGAGGTCACCCATCCCCAAGACTCTCGCCCAAGCACGCTTAACTCGCGGAGTTCGATGGGATCCGGTGCATTAGTGCCGGTATGATCGCACCGTCAAGTGTGGCGCGATCAACCGCTTTATGCCTTTGCTGCCGCGCGCGCTTCAAACGATCATAACTTTTCGTCCGGATGAATCTCGAGGCCCGGAGGCGCCGCCGGAAAGCTCGTCCCGAGCCCGCCGCCGTCCCAACCAGGGCTCGCCCGGCTGAGGTCGACTCGACCCCGAAACCTGTTCCGGCCCGTTTCGGAGCTTTTGCAAAGAACGCCAAGGATCGGAGCCGCCGGGTGAGGAAACCGACGTCGCCGCGGTCCCGGCCCGCCTCCGCCGCCGAGAAGGATTTGAGCAATCGAAACCTTGCGCGTGCGCGCCACCAAAAGAACAAGCCCGACTGACGCAAAAAGGAGGAGGTGCAACACGAGGACTTCCCAGAGGTCACCCATCCCAAGATTACTCTCGCCCAAGCACGCTTAATCGCGGAGTTCGATGGGATCCGGTGCATTAGTGCCGGTATGATCGCACCGCCAAGTGTGGCGCGATCAACCGCTTTATGCCTTTGCCGCGCGCGCGCTTCAAACGATCATAACTTTTCGTCCGGATGAATCTCGAGGCCCGGAGGCGCCGCCGGAAAGCTCGTCCCGAGCCCGCCGCCGTCCCAACCAGGGCTCGCCCGGGTTGAGGTCGACCTCGACCCCGAAACCTGTTCCGGGGCCCGTTTGCGAGCTTTTGCGAAAAGAACGCCAAGGATCGGAGCCGCCGGTGAGGAAACCGACCGCCGCGGTCCCGGCCCGCTCCGCCGCCGAGAAGGATTTGAGCAATCGAAACCTTGCGCGTGCGCGCCACCAAAAGAACAAGCCCGACTGACGCAAAAAGGAGGAGGTGCAACACGAGGACTTCCTCAGAGGTCACCCATCCCGCACTACTCTCGCCCAAGCACGCTTAACCGCGGAGTTCGATGGGATCCGGTGCATTAGTGCCGGTATGATCGCACCCGTCAAGTGTGGCGCGATCAACCGCTTTATGCCTTTGCCCGCCGCGCGCGCTTCAAACGATCATAACTTTCGTCCGGATGAATCTCGAGGCCCGGAGGCACCGCCGGAAAGCTCGTCCCGAGCCCGCCACCGTCCCAACCAGGGCTCGCCCGGTTGAGGTCGACCTCGACCCCGAAACCCGTTCCGGCCCGTTTCGAGCTTTTGCAGCAACGCCAAGGATCGGAGCCGCCGGGTGATGAAACCGACCTGCCGCGGTCCCGGGCCCGCCTCCGCCGCCGAGAAGGATTTGAGCAATCGAAACCTTGCGCGTGCGCGCCACCAAAAGAACAAGCCCGACTGACGCAAAAAGGAGGAGGTGCAACACGAGGACTTCCCAGGAGGTCACCCATCCCAGTACTACTCTCGCCCAAGCACGCTTAACTGCGGAGTTCTGATGGGATCCGGTGCATTAGTGCTGGTATGATCGCACCTGTCAAGTGTGGCGCGATCAACTGCTTTATGCCTTTGCCGCCGCGCGCTTCAAACGATCATAACTTTCTGTCCGGGATGAATCTCGAGGCCCGGAGGCGCCGCTGGAAAGCTCGTCCTGAGCCTGCCGCCGTCCCAACCAGGGCTCGCCCGGTTGAGGTCGACCTCGACCCCGAAACCTGTTCCGGGGCCTGTTTCGGAGCTTTTGCAGCAACGCCAAGGATCGGAGCCGCCGGGTGAGGAAACCGACCTGCCGCGGTCCCGGGCCCGCCTCCGCCGCCGAGAAGGATTTGAGCAATCGAAACCCTGCGCGTGCGCGCCACCAAAAGAACAAGCCCGACTGGCGCAAAAAGGAGGAGGTGCAACACGAGGACTTCCCAGGAGGTCACCCATCCCAGTACTACTCTCGCCCAAGCACGCTTAACTGCGGAGTTCTGATGGGATCCGGTGCATTAGTGCTGGTATGATCGCACCTGTCAAGTGTGGCGCGATCAACTGCTTTATGCCTTCGCCGCGCGCGCGCTTCAAACGATCATAACTTTCTGTCCGGGATGAATCTCGAGGCCCGGGAGGCGCCGCTGGAAAGCTCGTCCTGAGCCCGCCGCCGTCCCAACCAGGGCTCGCCCGGTTGAGGTCGACCTCGACCCCAGAAACCTGTTCCGGGGCCCGTTTCGGAGCTTTTGCAGCAACGCCAAGGATCGGAGCCGCCGGGTGAGGAAACCGACCTGCCGCGGTCCCGGCCCGCCTCCGCCGCCGAGAAGGATTTGAGCAATCGAAACCTGCGCGTGCGCGCCACCAAAAGAACAAGCCCGACTGACGCAAAAAGGAGGAGGTGCAACACGAGGACTTCCCAGGAGGTCACCCATCCCAGTACTACTCTCGCCCAAGCACGCTTAACTGCGGAGTTCTGATGGGATCCGGTGCATTAGTGCTGGTATGATCGCACCTGTCAAGTGTGGCGCGATCAACTGCTTTATGCCTTTGCCAGGCCGCCGCGCGCGCTTCAAACGATCATAACTTTCAGTCCGGGATGAATCTCGAGGCCCGGGAGGCGCCGCTGGAAAGCTCGTCCTGAGCCCGCCGCCGTCCCAACCAGGGCTCGCCCGGTTGAGGTCGACCTCGACCCAGAAACCTGTTCCGGCCCGTTTTCGAGCTTTTGCAAAGCAACGCCAAGGATCGGAGCCGCCGGGTGAGGAAACCGACCTGCCGCGGTCCCGGGCCCGCCTCCGCCGCCGAGAAGGATTTGAGCAATCGAAACCTTGCGCGTGCGCGCCACCAAAAGAACAAGCCCGACTGACGCAAAAAGGAGGAGGTGCAACACGAGGACTTCCCAGGAGGTCACCCATCCCAGTACTACTCTCGCCCAAGCACGCTTAACTGCGGAGTGCCGATGGGATCCGGTGCATTAGTGCTGGTATGATCGCACCTGTCAAGTGTGGCGCGATCAACTACTTTATGCCTTTGCCAAGCCGCCGCGCGCGCTTCAAACGATCATAACTTTCTCTGTCCGGATGAATCTCGAGGCCCGGATGCGCCGCCGGAAAGCTCGTCCCCGAGCCCGCCGTCCCAACCAGGGCTCGCCCGGCTGAGGTCGACTCGACCCCGAAACCTGTTCCGGGGCCCGTTTCGGAGCTTTTGCAAAGAACGCCAAGGATCGGAGCCGCCGGTGAGGAAACCGACTGCCGCGGTCCCGGCCCGCCTCCGCCGCCGAGAAGGATTTGAGCAATCGAAACCTTGCGCGTGCGCGCCACCAAAAGAACAAGCCCGACTGACGCAAAAGGAGGAGGTGCAACACGAGGACTTCCCAGAGGTCACCCATCCCGCACTACTCTCGCCCAAGCACGCTTAATCGCGGAGTTCGATGGGATCCGGTGCATTAGTGCCGGTATGATCGCACCAAGTGTGGCGCGATCAATCGCTTTATGCCTTTGCCGCCGCGCGCTTCAAACGATCATAACTTTCGTCCGGGATGAATCTCGAGGCCCGGAGGCGCCGCCGGAAAGCTCGTCCCGAGCCCGCCGCGTCGTCCCAACCAGGGCTCGCCCGGTTGAGGTCGACTCGACCCAGAAACCTGTTCCGGCCCGTTGAGCTTTTGCAAAGAACGCCAAGGATCGGAGCCGCCGGTGAGGAAACCGACCTGCCGCGGTCCCGGGCCCGCTCCGCCGCCGAGAAGGATTTGAGCAATCGAAACCTTGCGCGTGCGCGCCACCAAAAGAACAAGCCCGACTGACGCAAAAAGGAGGAGGTGCAACACGAGGACTTCCCAGGAGGTCACCCATCCCAGTACTACTCTCGCCCAAGCACGCTTAACTGCGGAGTTCTGATGGGATCCGGTGCATTAGTGCTGGTATGATCGCACCTGTCAAGTGTGGCGCGATCAACTACTTTATGCCTTGCTCGCCGCGCGCGCGCTTCAAACGATCATAACTTTCGTCCGGATGAATCTCGAGGCCCGGAGGCGCCGCGGAAAGCTCGTCCCCGAGCCCGCCGCCGTCCCAACCAGGGCTCGCCCGGTTGAGGTCGACCTCGACCCGAAACCTGTTCCGGCCCGTTTCCGAGCTTTTGCAAGAACGCCAAGGATCGGAGCCGCCGGTGAGGAAACCGACCTGCCGCGGTCCCGGGCCCGCCTCCGCCGCCGAGAAGGATTTGAGCAATCGAAACCTTGCGCGTGCGCGCCACCAAAAGAACAAGCCCGACTGACGCAAAAAGGAGGAGGTGCAACACGAGGACTTCCCAGAGGTCACCCATCCCAGTACTACTCTCGCCCAAGCACGCTTAACGCGGAGTTCGATGGGATCCGTGCATTAGTGCCGGTATGATCGCACCGTCAAGTGTGGCGCGATCAATCGCTTTATGCCTTGCTGCCGCGCGCGCTTCAAACGATCATAACTTTCTGTCCGGATGAATCTCGAGGCCCGGAGGCGCCGCCGGAAAGCTCGTCCCGAGCCCCGCCGTCCCAACCAGGGCTCGCCCGGTTGAGGTCGACTCGACCCCGAAACCTGTTCCGGGGCCTGCTGGAGCTTTTGCAAAGAACGCCAAGGATCGGAGCCGCCGGTGAGGAAACCGACCTGCCGCGGTCCCGGCCCGCTCCGCCGCCGAGAAGGATTTGAGCAATCGAAACCTTGCGCGTGCGCGCCACCAAAAGAACAAGCCCGACTGACGCAAAAAGGAGGAGGTGCAACACGAGGACTTCCCAGGAGGTCACCCATCCCAGTACTACTCTCGCCCAAGCACGCTTAATCGCGGAGTTCGATGGGATCCGGTGCATTAGTGCTGGTATGATCGCACCTGTCAAGTATGGCGCGATCAACTACTTTATGCCTTGCCGCCCGCGCGCGCTTCAAACGATCATAACTTTCTGTCCGGGATGAATCTCGAGGCCCGGGAGGCGCCGCTGGAAAGCTCGTCCTGAGCCCGCCGCCGTCCCAACCAGGGCTCGCCGGTTGAGGTCGACCTCGACCCCAGAAACCTGTTCCGGGCCCGGATGAGCTTTTGCAAAGAACGCCAAGGATCGGAGCCGCCGGGTGAGGAAACCGACCTGCCGCGGTCCCGGCCCGCTCCGCCGCCGAGAAGGATTTGAGCAATCGAAACCTTGCGCGTGCGCGCCACCAAAAGAACAAGCCCGACCGACGCAAAAAGGAGGAGGTGCAACACGAGGACTTCCCAGGAGGTCACCCATCCCAGTACTACTCTCGCCCAAGCACGCTTAATCGCGGAGTTCGATGGGATCCGTGCATTAGTGCCGGTATGATCGCACCCGTCAAGTGTGGCGCGATCAACCGCTTTATGCCTTCGCCGCCGCGCGCTTCAAACGATCATAACTTTCTGTCCGGATGAATCTCGAGGCCCGGAGGCGCCGCTGGAAAGCTCGTCCCGAGCCCGCCGTCCCAACCAGGGCTCGCCCGGGGTTGAGGTCGACTCGACCCCGAAACCTGTTCCGGCCCGCTGAGCTTTTGCAAAGAACGCCAAGGATCGGAGCCGGGGTGAGGAAACCGACCTGCCGCGGTCCCGGCCCGCCTCCGCCGCCGAGAAGGATTTGAGCAATCGAAACCTTGCGCGTGCGCGCCACCAAAAGAACAAGCCCGACTGACGCAAAAGGAGGAGGTGCAACACGAGGACTTCCCAGAGGTCACCCATCCCAAGTACTACTCTCGCCCAAGCACGCTTAACTGCGGAGTTCGATGGGATCCGGTGCATTAGTGCCGGTATGATCGCACCGCCAAGTGTGGCGCGATCAACCGCTTTTATGCCTTTTCGC
This sequence comes from Canavalia ensiformis, assembly GCA_026541065.1. Lineage (NCBI taxonomy): Eukaryota > Viridiplantae > Streptophyta > Magnoliopsida > Fabales > Fabaceae > Canavalia > Canavalia ensiformis. The sequence goes on from JAMKYM010000443.1 coordinate 128,033, forward strand.
GCCGCGCGCGCGCTTCAAACGATCATAACTTTCAGTCCGGATGAATCTCGAGGCCCGGAGGCGCCGCCTCGGAAAGCTCTGCCCCGAGCCCGCCGCCGTCCCAACCAGGGCTCGCCCGGTTGAGGTCGACCTCGACCCCGAAACCGTTCCCGGCCCTGCGGAGCTTTTTGCAAGAACGCCAAGGATCGGAGCCGCCGGTGAGGAAACCGACCGCCGCGGTCCCGGCCCGCCTCCGCCGCCGAGAAGGATTTGAGCAATCGAAACCTTGCGCGTGCGCGCCACCAAAAGAACAAGCCCGACTGACGCAAAAAGGAGGAGGTGCAACACGAGGACTTCCCAAGAGGTCACCCATCCCAGTACGACTCCCGCCCAAGCACGCTTAACTGCGGAGTTCTGATGGGATCCGGTGCATTAGTGCTGGTATGATCGCACCTGTCAAGTGTGGCGCGATCAACTGCTTTATGCCTTCGCTCGCCGCGCGCGCTTCAAACGATCATAACTTTCTCGTCCGGGATGAATCTCGAGGCCCGGAGGCGCCGCCGGAAAGCTCGTCCCGAGCCCGCCCGTCCCAACCAGGGCTCGCCCGGTTGAGGTCGACTCGACCCCGAAACCTGTTCCGGCCCGTTTGAGCTTTTGCAAAGAACGCCAAGGATCGGAGCCGCCGGTGAGGAAACCGACCCGCCGCGGTCCCGGCCCGCTCCGCCGCCGAGAAGGATTTGAGCAATCGAAACCTTGCGCGTGCGCGCCACCAAAAGAACAAGCCCGACTGACGCAAAAAGGAGGAGGTGCAACACGAGGACTTCCCAGAGGTCACCCATCCCAAGTACTACTCTCGCCCAAGCACGCTTAATCAAGCGGAGTTCTCGATGGGATCCGGTGCATTAGGCCGGTGGTATGATCGCACCCGTCAAGTGTGGCGCGATCAACGCTTTATGCCTTCGCCAGCCGCGCGCGCGCTTCAAACGATCATAACTTTCTATCCGGATGAATCTCGAGGCCCGGAGGCGCCGCCGGAAAGCTCGTCCCGAGCCCGCCGCCGTCCCAACCAGGGCTCGGCCCTGAGGTCGACCTCGACCCCGGGGAAACCTGTCCGGCCCATTTCGGAGCTTTTGCAAAGAACGCCAAGGATCGGAGCCGCCGGTGAGGAAACCGACCTGCCGCGGTCCCGGCCCGCCTCCGCCGCCGAGAAGGATTTGAGCAATCGAAACCTTGCGCGTGCGCGCCACCAAAAGAACAAGCCCGACTGACGCAAAAAGGAGGAGGTGCAACACGAGGACTTCCCAGAGGTCACCCATCCCAGCACTACTCGCCCAAGCACGCTTAATCGCGGAGTTCGATGGGATCCGGTGCATTAGTGCCGGTATGATCGCACCGTCAAGTGTGGCGCGATCAACGCTTTATGCCTTTGCCAAGCCGCCGCGCGCTTCAAACGATCATAACTTTCTCGTCCGGATGAATCTCGAGGCCCGGAGGCGCCGCCGGAAAGCTCGTCCCGAGCCCGCCACCGTCCCAACCAGGGCTCGCCCAAAGTTGAGGTCGACTCGACCCCGGAAACCCGTTCCGGCCCGTTTTGAGCTTTTGCAAAGAACGCCAAGGATCGGAGCCGCCGGGTGAGGAAACCGACCTGCCGCGGTCCCGGCCCGCCTCCGCCGCCGAGAAGGATTTGAGCAATCGAAACCTTGCGCGTGCGCGCCACCAAAAGAACAAGCCCGACTGACGCAAAAAGGAGGAGGTGCAACACGAGGACTTCCCAGGAGGTCACCCATCCCACTACTCTCGCCCAAGCACGCTTAATCGCGGAGTTCGATGGGATCCGGTGCATTAGTGCCGGTATGATCGCACCCGCCAAGTGTGGCGCGATCAACCGCTTTATGCCTTCGCCGCCGCGCGCGCTTCAAACGATCATAACTTTCTGTCCGGATGAATCTCGAGGCCCGGAGGCGCCGCCGGAAAGCTCGTCCCGAGCCCGCGCCGTCCCAACCAGGGCTCGCCCGGCTGAGGTCGACTCGACCCCGGAAACCTGTTCCGGCCCGTTTCGGAGCTTTTGCAAAGCAACGCCAAGGATCGGAGCCGCCGGGGAGGAAACCGACTCGCCGCGGTCCCGGCCCGCCTCCGCCGCCGAGAAGGATTTGAGCAATCGAAACCTTGCGCGTGCGCGCCACCAAAAGAACAAGCCCGACTGACGCAAAAAGGAGGAGGTGCAACACGAGGACTTCCCAGAGGTCACCCATCCCAGACTACTCTCGCCAAGCACGCTTAATCGCGGAGTTCGATGGGATCCGTGCATTAGTGCCGGTATGATCGCACCCGTCAAGTGTGGCGCGATCAACTCGCTTTATGCCTTCGCCAGCCGCGCGCGCGCTTCAAACGATCATAACTTTCTATCCGGGATGAATCTCGAGGCCCGGAGGCGCCGCTGGAAAGCTCGTCCTGAGCCCGCCGCCGTCCCAACCAGGGCTCGCCCGGTTGAGGTCGACCTCGACCCCGAAACCTGTTCCGGGCCCGCTTCGAGCTTTTGCAAAGAACGCCAAGGATCGGAGCCGGGTGAGGAAACCGACCTGCCGCGGTCCCGGCCCGCCTCCGCCGCCGAGAAGGATTTGAGCAATCGAAACCTTGCGCGTGCGCGCCACCAAAAGAACAAGCCCGACTGACGCAAAAAGGAGGAGGTGCAACACGAGGACTTCCCAGAGGTCACCCATCCCGCACTACTCTCGCCCAAGCACGCTTAATCGCGGAGTTCGATGGGATCCGGTGCATTAGTGCCGGTATGATCGCACCCGCCAAGTGTGGCGCGATCAACGCTTTATGCCTTCGCCGCCGCGCGCGCGCTTCAAACGATCATAACTTTCTATCCGGATGAATCTCGAGGCCCGGAGGCGCCGCCGGGAAAGCTCGTCCCGAGCCCGCCGCCGTCCCAACCAGGGCTCGCCCGGTTGAGGTCGACTCGACCCTAAACCTGTTCCGGGGGCCCGTTTCTGAGCTTTTGCAAAGCAACGCCAAGGATCGGAGCCGCCGGTGAGGAAACCGACCGCCGCGGTCCCGGCCCGCCTCCGCCGCCGAGAAGGATTTGAGCAATCGAAACCTTGCGCGTGCGCGCCACCAAAAGAACAAGCCCGACGACGCAAAAAGGAGGAGGTGCAACACGAGGACTTCCCAGAGGTCACCCATCCCAAGCACTACTCTCGCCCAAGCACGCTTAATCAAGGAGTTCGATGGGATCCGTGCATTAGTGCCGGTATGATCGCACCGTCAAGTGTGGCGCGATCAACCGCTTTATGCCTTCGCTGGCGCCGCGCGCGCGCTTCAAACGATCATAACTTTCGTCCGGATGAATCTCGAGGCCCGGAGGCGCCGCCGGAAAGCTCGTCCCGAGCCCGCCCCGTCCCAACCAGGGCTCGCCCGGTTGAGGTCGACTCGACCCCGAAACCTGTTCCGGCCCGTTTCGAGCTTTTGCAAGAACGCCAAGGATCGGAGCCGCCGGTGAGGAAACCGACCTGCCGCGGTCCCGGCCCGCTCCGCCGCCGAGAAGGATTTGAGCAATCGAAACCTGCGCGTGCGCGCCACCAAAAGAACAAGCCCGACCGACGCAAAAAGGAGGAGGTGCAACACGAGGACTTCCCAGAGGTCACCCATCCCAAGACTACTCTCGCCCAAGCACGCTTAATCGCGGAGTTCGATGGGATCCGTGCATTAGTGCCGGTATGATCGCACCCGTCAAGTGTGGCGCGATCAACCGCTTTATGCCTTCGCCGGGGCCGCGCGCGCTTCAAACGATCATAACTTTCTGTCCGGATGAATCTCGAGGCCCGGAGGCGCCCGGAAAGCTCGTCCCGAGCCCGCCGTCCCAACCAGGGCTCGCCCGGCTGAGGTCGACTCGACCCAGAAACCTGTTCCGGCCCGTTTCGAGCTTTTGCAAGCAACGCCAAGGATCGGAGCCGCCGGTGAGGAAACCGACCTGCCGCGGTCCCGGGCCCGCCTCCGCCGCCGAGAAGGATTTGAGCAATCGAAACCTTGCGCGTGCGCGCCACCAAAAGAACAAGCCCGACTGACGCAAAAAGGAGGAGGTGCAACACGAGGACTTCCCAGAGGTCACCCATCCCAGTACTACTCTCGCCCAAGCACGCTTAATCGCGGAGTTCGATGGGATCCGGTGCATTAGTGCCGGTATGATCGCACCCGTCAAGTGTGGCGCGATCAACCGCTTTATGCCTTCGCCTGCCGCGCGCGCTTCAAACGATCATAACTTTCATCGTCCGGATGAATCTCGAGGCCCGGAGGCGCCGCCGGAAAGCTCGTCCCGAGCCCGCCGCCGTCCCAACCAGGGCTCGCCGGCTGAGGTCGACTCGACCCCGAAACCCGTTCCGGCCCTGAGCTTTTGCAAAGCAACGCCAAGGATCGGAGTCGCCGGTGAGGAAACCGACCGCCGCGGTCCCCGGCCCGCTCCGCCGCCGAGAAGGATTTGAGCAATCGAAACCTTGCGCGTGCGCGCCACCAAAAGAACAAGCCCGACTGACGCAAAAAGGAGGAGGTGCAACACGAGGACTTCCCAGAGGTCACCCATCCCGCACTACTCTCGCCCAAGCACGCTTAATCGGGAGTTCGATGGGATCCGGTGCATTAGTGCGGTATGATCGCACCCGTCAAGTGTGGCGCGATCAACCTTTATGCCTTGCCTACGCCGCCGCGCGCTTCAAACGATCATAACTTTCTCAGTCCGGATGAATCTCGAGGCCCGGAGGCGCCGCCGGAAAGCTCGTCCCGAGCCCGCCCGCCGTCCCAACCAGGGCTCGCCCGGTTGAGGTCGACTCGACCCCGAAACCGTTCCGGGGTCTGCTTGAGCTTTTGCAAGAACGCCAAGGATCGGAGCGCGGGTGAGGAAACCGACCGCCGCGGTCCCGGCCCGCCTCCGCCGCCGAGAAGGATTTGAGCAATCGAAACCTTGCGCGTGCGCGCCACCAAAAGAACAAGCCCGACTGACGCAAAAAGGAGGAGGTGCAACACGAGGACTTCCCAAGAGGTCACCCATCCCAGTACTACTCTCGCCCAAGCACGCTTAACCGCGGAGTTCGATGGGATCCGGTGCATTAGTGCCGGTATGATCGCACCCGTCAAGTGTGGCGCGATCAACCGCTTTATGCCTCGCTTGCCGCGCGCGCTTCAAACGATCATAACTTTCTATCCGGGATGAATCTCGAGGCCCGGAGGCGCCGGCCGGAAAGCTCGTCCCGAGCCCGCCCCGTCCCAACCAGGGCTCGCTCGCCTGGCCTGAGGTCGACTCGACCCCGGAAAACCTGTTCCGGGGCCCGTTCGGAGCTTTTGCAAAGAACGCCAAGGATCGGAGCCGCCGGTGAGGAAACCGACCCGCCGCGGTCCCGGCCCGCCTCCGCCGCCGAGAAGGATTTGAGCAATCGAAACCTTGCGCGTGCGCGCCACCAAAAGAACAAGCCCGACTGACGAAAAGGAGGAGGTGCAACACGAGGACTTCCCAGAGGTCACCCATCCCACGACTACTCGCCCAAGCACGCTTAATCGCGGAGTTCGATGGGATCCGTGCATTAGTGCCGGTATGATCGCACCCGTCAAGTGTGGCGCGATCAATCGCTTTATGCCTTCGCAAGCCGCGCGCGCTTCAAACGATCATAACTTTCTCGTCCGGATGAATCTCGAGGCCCGGAGGCGCCGCCGGAAAGCTCGTCCCGAGCCCGCCGCCGTCCCAACCAGGGCTCGCCCGGCTGAGGTCGACTCGACCCCGAAACCTGTTCCGGCCCGTTTCGGAGCTTTTGCAGCAACGCCAAGGATCGGAGCCGCCGGTGAGGAAACCGACCTGCCGCGGTCCCGGCCCGCCTCCGCCGCCGAGAAGGATTTGAGCAATCGAAACCTTGCGCGTGCGCGCCACCAAAAGAACAAGCCCGACTGACGCAAAAAGGAGGAGGTGCAACACGAGGACTTCCCAAGAGGTCACCCATCCCAAGATTACTCGCCCAAGCACGCTTAATACGGAGTTCGATGGGATCCGTGCATTAGTGCTGGTATGATCGCACCCGTCAAGTGTGGCGCGATCAACCGCTTTATGCCTTCGCTGCCGCCGCGCGCTTCAAACGATCATAACTTTCCGTCCGGATGAATCTCGAGGCCCGGAGGCGCCGCCGGAAAGCTCGTCCCGAGCTCCCGCCGTCCCAACCAGGGCTCGCCCGGTTGAGGTCGACTCGACCCCGAAACCTGTTCCGGGGCCCGTTTCGGGAGCTTTTGCAAAGAACGCCAAGGATCGGAGCCGGGTGAGGAAACCGACCGCCGCGGTCCCGGCCCGCCTCCGCCGCCGAGAAGGATTTGAGCAATCGAAACCTTGCGCGTGCGCGCCACCAAAAGAACAAGCCCGACTGACGCAAAAAGGAGGAGGTGCAACACGAGGACTTCCCAGAGGTCACCCATCCCAGTACTACTCTCGCCCAAGCACGCTTAATCGCGGAGTTCGATGGGATCCGGCATTAGTGCCGGTATGATCGCACCCGCCAAGTGTGGCGCGATCAACCGCTTTATGCCTTCGCCGCGCGCGCGCGCTTCAAACGATCATAACTTTCTCGTCCGGATGAATCTCGAGGCCCGGAGGCGCCGCCGGAAAGCTCGTCCCGAGCCCGCCGTCCCAACCAGGGCTCGCCCGGTTGAGGTCGACCCGACCCCGAAACCTGTTCCGGCCCGTTTCTGAGCTTTTGCAAAGAACGCCAAGGATCGGAGCCGCCGGGTGAGGAAACCGACCGCCTGTCCCCGGGGCCCGCCTCCGCCGCCGAGAAGGATTTGAGCAATCGAAACCTTGCGCGTGCGCGCCACCAAAAGAACAAGCCCGACTGACGCAAAAAGGAGGAGGTGCAACACGAGGACTTCCCAAGAGGTCACCCATCCCAGTACTACTCTCGCCCAAGCACGCTTAATCGCGGAGTTCGATGGGGATCCGTGCATTAGTGCCGGTATGATCGCACCGCCAAGTGTGGCGCGATCAACTCGCTTTATGCCTTCGCCAAAAACCGCCGCGCGCGCTTCAAACGATCATAACTTTCTATCCGGATGAATCTCGAGGCCCGGAGGCGCCGCCGGAAAGCTCGTCCCGAGCCCGCGCCGTCCCAACCAGGGCTCGCCTTGGCTGAGGTCGACTCGACCCCAAAAGAAAACCTGTTCCGGGCCTGTTTCCGGAGCTTTTGCAAAGAACGCCAAGGATCGGAGCCGCCGGGTGAGGAAACCGACCTGCCGCGGTCCCGGCCCGCTCCGCCGCCGAGAAGGATTTGAGCAATCGAAACCTGCGCGTGCGCGCCACCAAAAGAACAAGCCCGATCGACGCAAAAAGGAGGAGGTGCAACACGAGGACTTCCCAGAGGTCACCCATCCCAAAGACTACTCTCGCCCAAGCACGCTTAATGCGGAGTTCGATGGGATCCGTGCATTAGTGCCGGTATGATCGCACCGCCAAGTGTGGCGCGATCAATCGCTTTATGCCTTCGGCCGCCGCGCGCTTCAAACGATCATAACTTTCTCGTCCGGATGAATCTCGAGGCCCCGGAGGCGCCGCTGAAAGCTCGTCCCGAGCCCGCCGCGTCCCAACCAGGGCTCGCCCGGCTGAGGTCGACTCGACCCCGAAACCTGTTCCGGGCCCGTTTTGAGCTTTTGCAAAGAACGCCAAGGATCGGAGCCGCCGGTGAGGAAACCGACCTGCCGCGGTCCCGGGCCCGCTCCGCCGCCGAGAAGGATTTGAGCAATCGAAACCTTGCGCGTGCGCGCCACCAAAAGAACAAGCCCGACTGACGCAAAAAGGAGGAGGTGCAACACGAGGACTTCCCACGAGGTCACCCATCCCAAGACTACTCGCCCAAGCACGCTTAATACGGAGTTTCGATGGGATCCGGTGCATTAGTGCCGGTATGATCGCACCGCCAAGTGTGGCGCGATCAACCGCTTTATGCCTTCGCGCCGCCGCGCGCGCTTCAAACGATCATAACTTTAGTCCGGATGAATCTCGAGGCCCGGAGGCGCCGCCGGAAAGCTCGCCCCGAGCTCCGCCGCCGTCCCAACCAGGGCTCGCCCTGGTTAGAGAGGTCGACTCGACCCGAAACCTGTTCCGGGGGCCCGTTTCTGAGCTTTTGCAGCAACGCCAAGGATCGGAGCCGCCGGGTGAGGAAACCGACCTGCCGCGGTTCCGGGCCCGCCTCCGCCGCCGAGAAGGATTTGAGCAATCGAAACCTTGCGCGTGCGCGCCACCAAAAGAACAAGCCCGACTGACGCAAAAAGGAGGAGGTGCAACACGAGGACTTCCCAAGAGGTCACCCATCCCAGTACTACTCTCGCCCAAGCACGCTTAACTGCGGAGTTCTGATGGGATCCGGTGCATTAGTGCCGGTATGATCGCACCTCCGCTCATGTGGCGCGATCAACCGCTTTATGCCTTTGCTGCCGCCGCGCGCGCTTCAAACGATCATAACTTTTCGTCCGGATGAATCTCGAGGCCCGGAGGCGCCGCCGGAAAGCTCGCCCCGAGCCCGCCGTCGTCCCAACCAGGGCTCGCCCGGTTGAGGTCGACTCGACCCCGAAACCTGTTCCGGCCCGTTTCGGAGCTTTTGCAAAGAACGCCAAGGATCGGAGAGCCGGTGAGGAAACCGACCTGCCGCGGTCCCGGCCCCCTCCGCCGCCGAGAAGGATTTGAGCAATCGAAACCTTGCGCGTGCGCGCCACCAAAAGAACAAGCCCGACTGACGCAAAAAGGAGGAGGTGCAACACGAGGACTTCCAAGAGGTCACCCATCCCAGTACTACTCTCGCCCAAGCACGCTTAACTGCGGAGTTCTGATGGGATCCGTGCATTAGTGCCGGTATGATCGCACCCGTCAAGTGTGGCGCGATCAATCGCTTTATGCCTTCGCAGCCGCCGCGCGCTTCAAACGATCATAACTTTCATCCGGATGAATCTCGAGGCCCGGAGGCGCCGCTGGAAAGCTCGTCCTGAGCCCGCCGCCGTCCCAACCAGGGCTCGCCCGGCTGAGGTCGACTCGACCCCGAAACCTGTTCCGGGGGCCCGTTTCGGAGCTTTTGCAAAGAACGCCAAGGATCGGAGCCGCCGGGTGAGGAAACCGACCTGCCGCGGTCCCGGCCCGCCTCCGCCGCCGAGAAGGATTTGAGCAATCGAAACCTTGCGCGTGCGCGCCACCAAAAGAACAAGCCCGACTGACGCAAAAAGGAGGAGGTGCAACACGAGGACTTCCCAGAGGTCACCCATCCCAAGACTACTCTCGCCAAGCACGCTTAACTGCGGAGTTCGATGGGATCCGGTGCATTAGTGCCGGTATGATCGCACCCGTCAAGTGTGGCGCGATCAACCGCTTTATGCTTGCCGCCGCGCGCGCTTCAAACGATCATAACTTTCGTCCGGATGAATCTCGAGGCCCGGAGGCGCCGCTGGAAAGCTCCGTCCCGAGCCCGCCTCGTCCCAACCAGGGCTCGCCCGGCTGAGGTCGACCTCGACCCCGAAACCTGTTCCGGTCTGCTGAGCTTTGCAAAGCAACGCCAAGGATCGGAGCCGCCGGTGAGGAAACCGACTGCCGCGGTCCCGGCCCGCCCCGCCGCCGAGAAGGATTTGAGCAATCGAAACCTGCGCGTGCGCGCCACCAAAAGAACAAGCCCGACCGACGCAAAAAGGAGGAGGTGCAACACGAGGACTTCCCAGAGGTCACCCATCCCAAGCACGACTCTCGCCCAAGCACGCTTAACATGAGTTCGATGGGATCCTGCATTAGTGCCGGTATGATCGCACCCGTCAAGTGTGGCGCGATCAACGCTTTATGCCTTCGCCACCGCCGCGCGCTTCAAACGATCATAACTTTCTAGTCCGGATGAATCTCGAGGCCCGGAGGCGCCATGGAAAGCTCGTCCCGAGCCCGCCGCCGTCCCAACCAGGGCTCGCCCGGCTGAGGTCGACTCGACCCCAAAACCGTTCCGGCCCGTTGAGCTTTTGCAGCAACGCCAAGGATCGAGCCGCCGGTGAGGAAACCGACCTGCCGCGGTCCCGGCCCGCCTCCGCCGCCGAGAAGGATTTGAGCACCGAAACCTTGCGCGTGCGCGCCACCAAAAGAACAAGCCCGACTGACGCAAAAAGGAGGAGGTGCAACACGAGGACTTCCCAGAGGTCACCCATCCCAAGCACTACTCTCGCCCAAGCACGCTTAATCACGGAGTTCGATGGATCCGGTGCATTAGTGCCGGTATGATCGCACCCGTCAAGTGTGGCGCGATCAACCGCTTTATGCCTTCGCCGCCGCCGCGCGCTTCAAACGATCATAACTTTCTATCCGGATGAATCTCGAGGCCCGGAGGCGCCGCCGGAAAGCTCCCCGAGCTCGCCGCCGTCCCAACCAGGGCTCGCCCGGTTGAGGTCGACCTCGACCCCAGAAACCTGTTCCGGGGCCCGTTTCGGAGCTTTTGCAGCAACGCCAAGGATCGGAGCCGCCGGGTGAGGAAACCGACCTGCCGCGGTCCCGGCCCGCCTCCGCCGCCGAGAAGGATTTGAGCAATCGAAACCTTGCGCGTGCGCGCCACCAAAAGAACAAGCCCGACTGACGCAAAAAGGAGGAGGTGCAACACGAGGACTTCCAAGAGGTCACCCATCCCAGTACTACTCTCGCCCAAGCACGCTTAACTGCGGAGTTCTGATGGGATCCGGTGCATTAGTGCTGGTATGATCGCACCTGTCAAGTGTGGCGCGATCAACTGCTTTATGCCTTCGCTTGCGCGCGCGCTTCAAACGATCATAACTTTCAGTCCGGGATGAATCTCGAGGCCCGGAGGCGCCGCTGGAAAGCTCGTCCTGAGCCCGCCGCCGTCCCAACCAGGGCTCGCCCGGTTGAGGTCGACCTCGACCCCGAAACCCGTTCCGGCCCGTTTCTGAGCTTTTGCAAAGAACGCCAAGGATCGGAGCCGCCGGTGAGGAAACCGACCTGCCGCGGTCCCGGCCCGCCTCCGCCGCCGAGAAGGATTTGAGCAATCGAAACCTTGCGCGTGCGCGCCACCAAAAGAACAAGCCCGACTGACGCAAAAAGGAGGAGGTGCAACACGAGGACTTCCCAAGAGGTCACCCATCCCAGTACTACTCTCGCCCAAGCACGCTTAACTGCGGAGTTTTGATGGGATCCGGTGCATTAGTGCTGGTATGATCGCACCTGTCAAGTGTGGCGCGATCAACTGCTTTATGCCTTCGCCGCCGCGCGCGCTTCAAACGATCATAACTTTCAGTCCGGATGAATCTCGAGGCCCGGAGGCGCCGCTGGAAAGCTCGTCCTGAGCCCGCCGCCGTCCCAACCAGGGCTCGCCCGGTTGAGGTCGACCTCGACCCCGAAACCTGTTCCGGCCCGTTCGTCCGGAGCTTTTGCAGCAACGCCAAGGATCGGAGCCGCCGGGTGAGGAAACCGACCTGCCGCGGTCCCGGCCCGCCTCCGCCGCCGAGAAGGATTTGAGCAATCGAAACCTTGCGCGTGCGCGCCACCAAAAGAACAAGCCCGACTGACGCAAAAAGGAGGAGGTGCAACACGAGGACTTCCCAGAGGTCACCCATCCCAAGCATACTCGCCAAGCACGCTTAATCGCGGATTCGATGGGATCCGGCATTAGTGCCGGTATGATCGCACCCGTCAAGTGTGGCGCGATCAATCGCTTTATGCCTTTGCCGCCGCGCGCGCTTCAAACGATCATAACTTTCGTCCGGATGAATCTCGAGGCCCGGAGGCGCCGCCGGAAAGCTCGTCCCGAGCCCGCGCGCCGTCCCAACCAGGGCTCGCCCGGCTGAGGTCGACCTCGACCCCGAAACCTGTTCCGGCCCGTTTTGGGAGCTTTTGCAAAGAACGCCAAGGATCGGAGCCGCCGGTGAGGAAACCGACCGCCGCGGTCCCGGCCCGCTCCGCCGCCGAGAAGGATTTGAGCAATCGAAACCTGCGCGTGCGCGCCACCAAAAGAACAAGCCCGACCGACGCAAAAAGGAGGAGGTGCAACACGAGGACTTCCCAGAGGTCACCCATCCCAAAGCACTACTCTCGCCCAAGCACGCTTAACTCGCGGAGTTCCGATGGGATCCGTGCATTAGTGCTGGTATGATCGCACCGTCAAGTGTGGCGCGATCAACCGCTTTATGCCTTTGCCGCCGCGCGCGCTTCAAACGATCATAACTTTTCGTCCGGATGAATCTCGAGGCCCGGAGGCGCCGCCGGAAAGCTCGCCCCGAGCCCGCCGTCCCAACCAGGGCTCGCCCGGTTGAGGTCGACTCGACCCCGAAACTTGTTCCGGCCCGTTTGGAGCTTTTGCAAGCAACGCCAAGGATCGGAGCCGCGGTGAGGAAACCGACTGCCGCGGTCCAAGGCCCGCCTCCGCCGCCGAGAAGGATTTGAGCAATCGAAACCTTGCGCGTGCGCGCCACCAAAAGAACAAGCCCGATCGACGCAAAAGGAGGAGGTGCAACACGAGGACTTCCAGAGGTCACCCATCCCGCACGACTTCGCCCAAGCACGCTTAATCTACGGAGTCCGATGGGATCCGGTGCATTAGTGCCGGTATGATCGCACCCGTCAAGTGTGGCGCGATCAATCGCTTTATGCCTTCGCAGGCCGCGCGCGCGCTTCAAACGATCATAACTTCGTCCGGATGAATCTCGAGGCCCGGAGGCGCCGCTGGAAAGCTCGGTCCCTGAGCCCGCCGTCCCAACCAGGGCTCGCCCGGCCGAGGTCGACCTCGACCCCGAAACCTGTTCCGGGGCCCGTTCGGAGCTTTTGCAAGCAACGCCAAGGACGGAGCCGCTCGGTGAGGAAACCGACCGCCGCGGTCCCGGCCCTCCTCCGCCGCCGAGAAGGATTTGAGCATCGAAACCTTGCGCGTGCGCGCCACCAAAAGAACAAGCCCGACTGACGCAAAAAGGAGGAGGTGCAACACGAGGACTTCCTAAGAGGTCACCCATCCCAAGTACTACTCTCGCCCAAGCACGCTTAATCGCGGAGTTCGATGGGATCCGTGCATTAGTGCCGGTATGATCGCACCGTCAAGTGTGGCGCGATCAACCGCTTTTATGCCTTCGCCAGCCGCGCGCGCGCTTCAAACGATCATAACTTTGTCGTCCGGATGAATCTCGAGGCCCGGAGGCGCCGCCGGAAAGCTCGTCCCGAGCCCGCCGCCGCCCCAACCAGGGCTCGCCCGGCTGAGGTCGACCTCGACCCCGAAACCTCGTTCCCGGCCCGTTTCCGAGCTTTTGCAAAGCAACGCCAAGGATCGGAGCCGCCGGTGAGGAAACCGACCGTGCCGCGGTCCCCGTGCCCGCCTCCGCCGCCGAGAAGGATTTGAGCAACGAAACCTTGCGCGTGCGCGCCACCAAAAGAACAAGCCCGACCGACGCAAAAGGAGGAGGTGCAACACGAGGACTTCCCAGAGGTCACCCATCCCAAGACTACTCGCCCCAAGCACGCTTAACTACGGAGTTCGATGGATCCGTGCATTAGTGCGGTATGATCGCACCGTCAAGTGTGGCGCGATCAACCGCTTTATGCCTTCGCCAGCCGCGCGCGCTTCAAACGATCATAACTTTCGTCCGGATGAATCTCGAGGCCCGGAGGCGCCGCTGGAAAGCTCCTCCCGAGCCCGCCCCCGTCCCAACCAGGGCTCGCCCTGGCTGAGGTCGACTCGACCCCAAAACCTGTTCCGGGCCCGTTTCGGAGCTTTTGCAAACAACGCCAAGGATCGGAGCCGCCGGTGAGGAAACCGACTGCCGCGGTCCCGGCCCGCTCCGCCGCCGAGAAGGATTTGAGCAATCGAAACCTTGCGCGTGCGCGCCACCAAAAGAACAAGCCCGACCGACGCAAAAAGGAGGAGGTGCAACACGAGGACTTCCCAGAGGTCACCCATCCCGCAACTACTCTCGCCCAAGCACGCTTAATCGCGGAGTTCGATGGGATCCGGCATTAGTGCCGGTTATGATCGCACCCGTCAAGTGTGGCGCGATCAACGCTTTATGCCTTCGCCGGGCCGCCGCGCGCTTCAAACGATCATAACTTTCAGTCCCGGATGAATCTCGAGGCCGGGAGGCGCCGCCGGAAAGCTCGGGCCCCGAGCCCGCCGCTCGTCCCAACCAGGGCTCGCCCTGGCTGAGGTCGACTCGACCCCGAAACCTGTTCCGGCCCTTTGTGAGCTTTTGCAAGAACGCCAAGGATCGGAGCCGCCGGGTGAGGAAACCGACGTGCCGCGGTCCCTGCTCCGCTCCGCCGCCTTGAAGGATTTGAGCACCGGAACCTTGCGCGTGCGCGCCACCAAAAGAACAAGCCCGACCGACGCAAAGGAGGAG
>JAMKYM010000444.1:0-58675 GCA_026541065.1 Canavalia ensiformis
GATGGATGAGTTGAATTTTATTTCAAGTGACAACATTAACAATAATAGAATGAGGAAGGATTGTTGTTTGAGACCTTTGATGAGTGTGATTGAAAATAACAACCAAAAGGAGATCAAAGAAGTTGCGGTGATGAAGATAAAGTATTTGGCGCTTTATTTATTGGCACTATGGGAACAAGAATGAGGATGAGGATAAATTTTGTAGGGTAAATGAGGTGGAGAGGTTCTTAATGTGATGTTGTTTAGGCTCATCCAAATATCCAACGTGACATTTAGTGGTACAAATCAATATATCGAACATTGGTCTAGGGACTAACATAAAAGACAAATGGTAAATTAAAAGACTAATAACTTCATTTTTTTAATTTAAATATAAAAATGAAATGTATTAACAAAATAAAAAACAAAAATGACAATTCATTCAAATAAAAATCAAAGTGAATCCCAAATACCCATGTGCTATTGTTCCTTTTCAAAAGATTTTCGATGAAGTTGTTTCATTAAAAGGTTTATTTTTTTAACGATGAAAATATGAAATTTCATAAAATTCTTTAGCAAGTTTTTATATTAAACTAAAATCACCCATCCTTTTATTTTATAATTTAATAAAAAACTCATTAGGTATATATATTTAAATAAATAATTAAATTAAATACTTAATTTAATATTTTTATCATAAAAAATTGTTAAAATAAATTGAATTATTATAAAAATAAAGTAATTTTTCTAGACAAGACTTACCATAACCCTAGATAAACATAAATATTTTTTTCATTAATAATTTTATTTAAGAGAAAAGTATTAAGTTCTTAATTAAATAAAAAAAATTATCAATTTTTAAGTAACCAACATTGTTGCCTCATCAGCAAGTTTACATAGATTATATGTTACAACAAATGTTTTAAAATCTAAAAGTAAAATAAATAGCATGATTATCATATTATAACGTAATAGTATTAGTATTGCCATCTATAAACATAATTAATACTTTGTCAAGAGAATGAGACTCCATTAATAGAATTATCAATAAGATTATATCATCTAAATAAGAAGGAAACAACAACAAAATCTAATTATGAGCTCTCAATTGGATACATAATTTTTTTAACCTAAAACATAGTGTCAAAAAAGAATTTTTACAACAGTGTCAAACGTTATAAAATTAATTCTTTTATAATGTTTAATATATTGAAATGACGTAAAGAAATGTAATTTTTATGGTATTTATATTTTTAAATATTGTAAAAGAGAATATATTTATAACGTTTCTATCTTTTAAACATTCTAAAAAAAATATTATTTACAACATTTATTTAATTTAAATGTTGTATTGAGTAACTATTTGATAAAATTACAATCTTTAATTTTTTTAAAGTTATTGATGTTTTACAGCCTTTTAAACTTATTTTAATGTTATACTAGAGATAATTATTTTACAATTTTTCTCAAATTTAAACTGTAAAAAAAAAAAGTGAAGTTTTTTTTTTTTAAAAAAATATATTCTATATACGCTCATTCATATTCCAATTATCTTCCTACTTCTTTAATATATTTTTAGTTTTATTTTTTAATTTATTATTATACTAACATTTATATAAACTGTTAAGAACATAACTTATATTATCATACAATTCAAATATACATAATTACATATTAAATTATTCAATATATTTATACAAACTAACATATTAATTATTTTAAAAAATACATAAATATTAAATAAAATTATATTAGTTCAATTTATATATCTATTATTATTTTTAATCATATGAAACATATATATTTAAAAATATATTATATGAACATATAGTTAAAATATAATTATGTAATCATATCTAAATTGTAACAACATAACACATTAAAATACGGACATGTGAAGTGTACTTCGTAACAGTTTTTTCTTCTATAAATATTCAGCAACCAGCTTAGATCACCGAACTGACCCTCCTTTTCATTTGGATTAACTTAATTTCATTTTCAAAAGTTGATACTTGATGCTCCTCTAACAATTAATAAATTTTAAACTTAACTTATCATAAATTTTTTCATGAGACTCATCATCGAAGGAAGCCAATATTTAAAAATTAAAAAACTTTTATTTTACAACTCAATAATTTACTTAGAGATTAATTTTTAGGCCAGAATCACATTTAATGTTAGAAATATTGAATCTTGATTATCAACTTTAAAAATTGATAAATCCACTAAAAAAATTAACACATGTTATACTTTAATTCAAATTAAAATTTATGCTTAATAATTAATATTAATATTTAATATTAATTTTATTATATTAATTCTAAAATTAAAACTTTAACTAATTTTAGTTCAAAACAGAATGAAAAGCATATATTAATTACTAAATTGAATCTTCACTTCTGAGTTCCTCCGATGAAAAGTGGCTGAGATAATTTTAAATAATGAAGCTATTTATAAGCTCATGCCAATAGCACCAGATTTGAATTCGATCAATTCCATTTTGTTGACCTATATTTTTTTATTTTTTAAATAATATCAATGCTTTTTACGTTTTATTTATAAAACTCTTTCAAATATATTTTATTAAAAATTTTAATAACTTTATAATCTAAATCAAACCAAATTAAACTTAAATTATTAAAATTGATTTAATAATAAAAGATTAAGGATTAAAATATTTTTACACAAGTATCTGAATTCAAACCTCAACTTTTTACCGCGTAAAAAAAATCAACTTAAACTTCAACTAAATGTATACTAAGTTATTGGTATAATTAATAGAAAATAAATGGATTAACGTGTGATTATTATGTTCTTATGAATTGTAAAACGTTTGGAGACAGAATTTGATTGGTTCTTAGACGATTAAATCCACTAACCTGCAGTATTGGCATATCCATTACTATTTTCCTTTTCTTTGTTTTTCTTTCTGACCATCCGTCATCATCGTCCATTTCATCTCCCACGGCTGTGGCCCTATTCAAACTCTTCATTAACTACCAGTCTTGCATCAATTAAAAAATAGGCCAAAAATATCTTAATTAATATTTAGCAAACTACTAATCCATCAAATTTCGACCATTAAATTTAACAGTTCTACATATATTTCCCGTATATGTCACATTATTTATTTTCAAAATACTAATTTTTTATTTATTTATTAAAACCAACAAAAATAAATAAAAAAATGAATGTGACATAATATAGACATTGCTCTTCTTGACTAGGGTCCACCGAAAAACACAACAAAAAATTTAATATTATCCAACAAAATAATCAGTGTAAAAATAATAAAATCGATCATCATTAAAGCAGTTTAACTGATCAAATTAGATGATTAGTCAAAAAAATATTTAAATTAATGACTGAATTAGTGGATCATAAAATTAAGTAGAAATTAATCACAATTTTCATCATATAATAAGTCATAGATGATTAATTTAGTGGCTGAATTTTTATCACTAAATTTGATTGCTAAAATCAGTAACTAAATTGGTTGCTAATATATTTTAGTTGTGATTACTTATGCAACAAAATTTTCGGTTACTAAATTTGGTTGCTAAATTTAGTTGCTGTTTGTATTAAAAGATAACCATGTTTGCAATGTATTTTTAATCACTAAATTCGATCGTAAATTGAGACCAAATTTGTGATTGAATTTTTGGTTGCAAGTTCGATCCCTAAGTTTTTTTAGGTACAATTTTTTAGATTTTTTTTGGCATAAATTGAATGGAATAACCTGGTTATATCAATCCTATAAAAATAATTATCCAAAAAAATATAAATACTAAAATCAAAGATTACTAAACAAACAAGCTGACAAAAGTAACATAATGTTTAGACATGTTTAAGTCTCAATAAGAATTAGTTCATCTAATATCTGGAGATAATGAGAATACAAATAAAAAGCCAAATGTAAAATAGAAAATTCCATCTGCATAACAAAATCAAGGAGGTGGATGACTAATGTTAGGAGGTTCACTGCTATCACGCTGATCATTGACTATAGCATCATTTGCTTGTTCATTTTCAGTCAAGGTCATAGATGTAGAGCTAGATGACAATCCTAAATGTTGCAAAATTTGTTGAAGAACTTGTTTAGTCTAATAAACCTTAGTTGTTTGCTCATCCAACTTTTGACTTTGTTTGTTGCAACTTTTCAGTCATGTTAGTGATGATCTGCTCATAATCAGTCCTAACATTAACATTAGGCTGAGTACAGTTGATGGATGAGGCTAAAACTCATCACCTAGTTGGCCTAACCCATATACATGTCCTTTCTTGTTCCATCCTCCAAAAACATCCAAAAAAAGGATATTGTCAAAGGTCACAGAATGTTCGATAGAGCCATGTATATCATCTTGAAGGGATTTGACTCGTCGACGAACAAATTTCTCCTACAAAATATGATTAGATATAATTATTTACAATAAAAATAATAAAATAATTTATATATAAAATTAAAGTTGAAATATACTCACAACAACATTCTTTGCTTTGTCGTTTATCCATTCTCCAACTTTATTTTTTTTTTAGTTCTTTCCATTATATCAAATGCAGTTGGATCTCATTGAAGCTCATTACTCTACATGCACAATATTGTGTTAAACTTTTAAGTAACTAAAATTAATAAAAATAAGTTAAATATTTAATTTTTAATTATCATCCTAGTACGATGAACAACAACGGATACAAAACCACCAATGTATAAGGAGGCTCCACTATCACAAGCTCGATTTTGCTTGCCAATAATGCTCCTCTTTTGGAAGTCCTGTCTAGCTTAGTGATGGTCTAATCTTTATCTAACCTCTAGAGTAATCCAAACACCCTTATCCTTACTATTTCACACCTTGTTCATTGTATTCTTCATTGTTATTGAACCTTTATGCTCAAATGTTGTTCTGATGGTAATATTATGTTGCGATAACCACTTATAACTTTTCTACATGAAATTAGGATATACGTACAAAATAATAAACAATAGGTATGTAACATACATAAAATAAAAAAATGAAATGCAATGTTACCTGAAATTCTTCAAACCATATGTTTCTAACTTTTGCAGGGACAAAACTCCAAGTAGGCCAAGAATCATTAAATTTAGACTTAATTTTTGAAATATCTTACTACACAGATCTAGAGGCAAGAAGCTATTAAAAAATAATATTAATAGTAATATTGATTTAAGTAAACTAAAAAAAAATTGATGATCATTTTAAGTGTAAGAAAAATAAAATACTTACTCACGCTTAGCTCCTAGGCTAATCCATACCCTTCTATCAATAAGATCTTTGGTTCCAACTACCACTATAACTGGAAGTATCAATGGAGCAGAAAATGCAAGTGTCAAGGAAGGATGGGTACAAGATGTAGGGGTACACGTACCTGTGTGAGGGATGGATAGACCTGGTGTATCAATCTGTGGGAAGGATGATCCTGATCTAACATCCACTCCTACAGGTGGTGAAGTCAACGTAGAAGGCATGCCTTGTGGATCAGGAAATCCTACACCATATGATGAAGATGTCCTACCATAAATTCTACCCGAACCTCTTGGTCGACCTCTAGCTGTGTTGTCATCCATTTGTATGCATTAAAATGTTAGAAATAGTTAATGTAGAAGGTTAAATACATTAAAAAGAACATATAGAATACATTATAAATTACCTAATTAAGTTGAGTTAGTATCATTTAAATCACTCACCCTCGATATCATATTCATTATCTGTTGAGATAAATGTATTGTCACTATTATCATCCAAATCCAATTGATTAAGTAAACCTACATCAACTTCCTCATCGATACCGTTAATATCAACAAGATTGTCATCATAAACATTTCGATCAATATTCAACATGACATAGAGGTCATGAACTTCATTGACATCTTAATACGTAATGTCATTCTCAACTTGATTAACTACATTATCTGTGATCATACTATGTGCTTTCATCTTAATGATAGCTACCAACCATGATGCCCATTTGGATATGATGTATAATAAACTTGCTCAGCTTGTTGAGAAAATATGAACAGATCAAAGTTTATATATCTTTCTGATTGTTTGACTTGAACAATTCCATATTGATTGTCTATCTTTGTTTCACGATTAAGAGTATTATCAAACCAATCACACTTAGAAAAAACTATCTTTTTATGGACATGCTAGGATATTCCAATTCAATAATATCTGTCAAAATTCCAAAAAATCATCTTCTAATTGACCATTAGTGCCTCGTACACACACATACCATAGTTAGAAGTTTGCATACCTTCACTCCATGTCTTTAGTGTGAAATTTATATCCATTTATGATATAAATAGGCCTTGATTGTATCATTCTTAATGGCCCCCATGCCAAAGAAATTAAGAGTGGATCTTGAATTTGATTTTGTGGATTTTGAACCTATAATATAGAAATTTATTCATTATTAAAATTATAAATTATATTATAAAAATATAAATCCATTTAAATAATAAATATAATAAGTGATTACGTATTTTCTAAAGCATTTAGAAAAATGAGAAGCAATTTTGTTATCAATTCGAGAGTTAGAAATACATAGTTGAAGCTCTTTTAAAAAATGAGCATAGTTGCTACAAAATAAAATTTAAATATGAAAATTAGACAATAAAACATGTTTCAAATATTATATAAATATTTAAGTATAATTTTAGCATGGACTTACTCTAGATATGGTTCAACTTCATAATTTAGAAAAGCATACAAATGGGTAGCTATCATGTTATGTTCTTCTAAGTAATATTGAATAGATTTACCTCAACCACGTCTCGGATAATTAAAAATTGAAATTGGAGGATTTAATGAACAACCTTCACCTCCAATGTTATGTGGCATTCTACTTCTTCAGGTATTTACGTACGATGGATAGTAAAAAGAAGCAAAAGTAGATGTTTCTTCCATTAAATAGGCTTGACAAATAAAACCCTCTACCCTGGTTTTGTTGTTGATTTTTTCTTTCAATGAACATAGAAATCTAAAAAAGAAAGAAAGTAATTAAGTGAAACACATATTAAAAAAAGTTATATGAAATTAGTAACGTATAAATAGGTTGATATGAAAATAAGTAATACCTCTCAAACGGATACATCCAACGATATTGAACTGGACCTCTAACTCGTACTTCATAAGGTAGGTGAATTGGAAGATGTTCCATAGAATCAAAGAAGCTTGGAGGGAAAATTTTCTCTAACTTAAACAATAATATAGGAATAGCAGATTCCATATCTCTGAATTTGTTTATGTATAAAGTTGAGCAAGTAAGTTCTCTAAAAATGTGACTGAGCTCAACAAGTGGTTTCCAAATAGCATTTGGTAAAGAATCAAATGCAAGAGGAAGAAATCATTGCATAATACATGACAATCATGAATTTTCATTCCATGTAACTTTGCTGAATCTATATCAACACATCTACCTAAATTTGAAGCATATCCATCAGGAAAATTAAGTTGTTTAACCCATTGGCAAACAATTACTCTTTCAAACTTGTTAAATGAATATTTAGCTTTTGGTTATACATACTTCCCACCTCGAACCTCTTATCAGAAAAGGCAAGAATCTCAAGAGTTCTATGATTTGAGAATTCATTGTAGAAGCACAACGTTCATCTGCTGGGATCTCAGGTAAGAATCGTGAACACCTCAACTTATCTTCATGTTTGATGTATGGTGGCTCAAATAGAGGTAATCTTTGAATCATGGTCAATTCTAATTGCGTCTGGATAACGTAATTCTTGTGATCCTATCTTCGAAAATTAATTAGAATCCATGGTACTTGAATAAACGTGAGATGCGCATATTCTGTATGCAAATCTTTGAATCAATAACACCATAGTCACTACCTGGTTGTTAGAATTTGATCGGAGGTTTAGTGTTCAGAAATGTGCATATTTTGTATCAAGATCTTGGAATTAATAACACCATAGTCACCTACCTGGTTCTTAGAATTTGATTGGAGGTTTAGAGTTCAAAAATCCTTCAATAAGCTTCCTCGTGCCGATCAATATCCAAGTGGAGCATTAACGGTTGAGAGCTTACCTCTCCTGCTCACAAGATCTTGAGTTGCTGTCTAAGTTGTAGAAAAATAAAGCCAATAGGAGATCGATAGGGAGAACTAGGGAATATTAGAGGATTCTTTGAAGGCAACATCCCTTAGGAATTCTAGTTTAGGCACTTAGACCTTTCCTATACGTGA
This sequence comes from Canavalia ensiformis, assembly GCA_026541065.1. Classification (NCBI taxonomy): domain Eukaryota; kingdom Viridiplantae; phylum Streptophyta; class Magnoliopsida; order Fabales; family Fabaceae; genus Canavalia; species Canavalia ensiformis. The sequence continues at coordinate 8,197 of JAMKYM010000444.1, forward strand.
GGAGGATGCTACATCATAAAACAGGTAGCCGCATCAATTACCGAGCATGTGTTTCTTGAAAATCTTAGTTCTCATGGATCTTATCGTGACAAAATAGGAGTAACACACATCCCCTTTGCTGCAAACTCTGCATAATGACGACACTCCCAGGACCTAGCTAAATCTCTGCATGCCATGCATGGCCTAAAACATGTGTTGTGACGCTCACGTGAACCACTCTAGGGGAACTTTACTATGTAAACTTGTTTCTGTTTGAATAATGGGAAGCATAGTAGATGGAAGCTTTAGGGCCTAGTATACCTCTGATATTACAAAAGGAGATGTTTATTAACTTGTTGACACTCTGTTCTGTACACCCCCAGTCTGTTAATTAAGTTAACATGCAGAAATCAAAACCAATGTTGATTCTTCTAAGAGCAGCTTTCGACATGCTTTTAATCATCAACAACAATTTGAAGATTTTGAACATTCTAAGGATCCCGACTTGTGAGATAGAATCAAGGTGAGTGACAGTAACAGCCATTTGAGAGGAAGTTTGAAGGGCCGAAGCAATGCAGTCTTGCTTTCTTCCATGCAAATTCTAGTGCTGATATAGTCACATTAGGAAATCAGTTTGGTTTAATCAACCTTCATCACCTCGAGCTTGGTTGATTAGAATCACAACGTGGTCTGTAGTGTGTCTTGTATTTCCATTTTCTATGCTGATCATGCAAAGTCATGAACGATGGTTATTATTTAGTTCTTTCCCGCTCATGGTTGCAACTGCCCCTGCATGAGAAGTGGCAGTATTGTGACAGCGAACCAAAGTGCTTCCATATTATTGTTGATTGCAGCAACCAATAACATTGGCTCTTTCTTTCTTTGTAGAACTCTTGACCCAAAGTGTAACAAGTCTTGGGCAAGTTGGCAAGAGTTCTTAATAAATTCCTGAATAGTCACTATTTTGTCATGTCCATAGAGAACCAAGTACGTGCCACTGTAGTTTATTCATTGACTTCAGCTTCACTTAAGTGGTCATGAACAACAAGACTAAATAGGATGCTTAGTTTAATGGCTTGCTCGCCATTCACAGCTACCCAACCCCAGGAGAGACCCCCATGCAGTTCACATGCAGGGTATAAATTCATGTCCATGAAAGCATGCTTTAGATTTAATTTGGGGAGATAGAAACTTAACCAAGTGCTTGGCTTAGTGGTTGGCACGCTGCCTGCACCCCTATGTCTTATGTTCAATTCCCCTGCAGAAGCCCTCACATGCAAATTCTTTGGGTTATGTCATGTATGCTGCCTGCCTCTCAGGTGGGCCTTATATGGGTCATGGTAAAATTAAAACAGCTCGGACACAGATTTGTAATTGGGCCATGCTAACCTGAAATTGGGCCTGTTGCATGCTGCAGATTTAAAGTAATCAATCATTTGTCAAGATCTTTAAAGTGGGTCAAGCCCAATTTTCTAATGTTATTTTAGTTATTTCGAAATCAAAATCATGTGTTTATCATTTTGGGTCAAGCCCAACTCAATTTAAAATCAAGATCTCATTCAATCTCAAATCCCATCATTTTTAATTTAGTTCAAACCCAATTTAAATCGAACCTAATTCTTTTCTTTTATTTTTAAACCAAGTCCAATTTATTTTTATTTTGGAAAGCAAGTTCCTCTTTAGTTTGGGTTAAGCCCAATTCTGTTTTTACCATCAAACCCTTTTTTTTATTTTGGGTCAAGCCTAGTGCCCTTTTCATTTCGTCATGCTTTTAATTTCGTTTTCCTTAAACGATCCTAGATCTCACACAATGAACTTCAAAGTTGAAAGTGCAACATACCCTGTCTTACAAGGTTCGGAGAATCATACGAGTTGCAGTGCAACCCTCGCTTGCCTCCGATTCTGTGCATGTGGGTCAAAGATCTTCGTTTCTGTTTTAATCAAATCCTCAAAATTTAAATTCTTTTCAATGCTTCAAAAAAAAAATTCCGGATCTCACGCAATGAGCTCTAAGTGCAAACTGGTAGCATACCCTACTGTTCGACATTTAGAGAATCATGAGTCACAGTGCATCCCTCGTCCGCCTTCGACTCTGTGCATATGTGGGTCCAGGAACACATAAATTTCCAAAAAATATCCTTAAATAATTCCTAGTCTCACACGATGATTTCTAGATAGAAACTGGTGGCATACCCTATTGTTTGAAGTTTAAAAATCATATGGGTCCCAATGCATCACTCGTTTGCCTTGTATCCTATGCGTATGTGGACTAAGAATTTTTTGTAAAATATTCAAAATACTTTTCTTTTTCAATCACCTTAAAGGTTAACCCTTCAAACCAAAACTATTTAGCCTTGAGTTTCCCATTGCACCAGGAAATACGTAGGAGCAGGATCAAGTCCTGTCAGGATATTTTCATAGAAACCTATTTATTTTTATTTCTAAACTAAAGGGATCAAATAGTTTTCAAAAATATCAAAATCACACACTCAATTAAGGGTACCGTTCTTCGCAACGGGCGAATAGGGTGCCTAATACCTTTCCTATTTGTAACCGACTCCCGAACCTAGATTCTTCCTCAAGTTAAGGTTTTTCCATATCTTTTTCCCTCAAATAAAATTTGGTGGTGGCTCCACTATCGAATTGAATGCTTTTTAAAACTTTTAGCGAGTTCGCCGTCTCAGTATAATTACGATTATGACAATAGAGAGTCAAACCCGTTTACAATTGAGTGTGTATTGTGTTGATCCCTTTTCTGTTTATTTATCTCTTTGTTTATCTGTTTATTCATCTATTGCACAACCCTATGATAGATGAATTTTAAATTCTCTCTCTCTCTCTCTCTCTCTCTCTCTATATATATATATATATATATATATACTTGCCACGATTTCCCCAATTGCAGGTATCCAAATTATTCATGTGCCCTCCACACACATCACACATGCATTCATCTCATGAGTAGGGCTCTACACTCGGATCTGAGTGAAGCTCAGGATAGAGGGGTCTAGTGGTGTCACTTTGGACACACGTCCTGTTTGACTATCACGAAAACCCTAGCTAGAGTGCGTCCTATTCATGTGCCATGCAATTGGTAGCATTCCTTACTGTTGTAGCAAACATTATGAACTGGAACTTGGCTCTAGTGACCTCTTACACCTCAAAATTACTGATCACCTTCGAGAGGTTCATTTATTAGAAGTCCTAGACCCTTAAGACAGGTTACCTACAAAGGACGCAAGGAGGGCACACATCCCTTTCATGATATAAGGTTTATATGCTGTTCACAGGCACTTATTTGAACAAGATCATTCGAAGTGGCAGAGAGAAGATGAAATTCAAAGTGGGAGATAAAAGAAAATCAAGAGGGAAAAAGAAAGGAAAACAAAAATAAAAATAAAATAAATATATAAATAAAATTAGAAAGAAAAAATCAAATAAAAAATCAAGAAAAACCAAAAAAGAGAATAGAAGGAAGAAAGATAAAAATTTCTAGGAAAAATTAGAAAAAAAAATTTGAAACATAGAAAATGTAAAAAGATTCAAAAATTGAGAAAATAAAAATTCGAAATAAAATCTAAAGAATGTTGTTTTTACTTAGGAAAATTGTAGCAAAAATAAAAGATTTTTAGCAAAACTAAGAAATACAAAAAGTTACTCAAAATAAAAATCAAGATCAAACAAATTAAGCAACAGATCATTCAATTAAGAAAATTTTCAAAAATGATCAACCTTCAAATATCTAATTATATGTGCATTTCAACATTCATTCATCAAAAAAGTTTATCATTGAAAAAGAAGATTTCGAAAATCATCCCATAACTTTTTCATCTTCAATAAAGCACTAATATTTTTATCATTCATTGATTTTGACATTCCCATTTTTCTAAAAATTAATTTTTAATTTAATAGAAAAATTGAAGAAAGAAAAATTTCTCGACATCCTTATAGAACTAGGTCAAAATCAAGAATCATGGATGAGTTGGAATGACAAAATGAGGAGCTGAGAAATGAGGTCAAAACTCTGAAGAAGAGATGGCCAAATTAATGGAAGCCATCCAACTGTTAGAATAGAAAGACATAAGGGGGTTGCTTCCAGAGGAACTAGTTGACCCTTCATATCCTCCTGGTTACAATCCACAAAACCCTTTACCATCAACCATGCCACCACAAGCCAAGCAGGTTCACTATGAGTTTCCTCATTGTAAACACCTAATTATGTCCGAGACTCCCGGCCGCTAAATTCATTAATTAATCCTAATTTAATTAAAGAAATAAAAAAAATAAAAAAAAATTAAAAAATCAGAAAAAATAAAGAAAATTATTTAAATTAAAGAGGATCAAAAATACAAATATGAAAATTAAAGAAAAATAAAATTCTGAAAAAATTAAATAAAAGAAAATTCTGAAAAATTAAATAAAAGGAAATTCTGGAAAATCCTAATAAAAATAAATTCTAGGAAATTAAATAAATAAAAGTCTGAAAAAATAAAAAAAGAAATTCTGAAAAAATTAAAAGAAATTCAGATTAAAATAAAAAATATAAGAAAAATTATAAATAAAAATAATAAAGAATCTGAAGAAGAAAAGAAAATTAAAATTCTAAATTCTGGAAAATTAAAAATAAATTCTGGAAAATAAAAATAAATTCTGGAAGGTTAAAAATATATTCTGAAATACATTATGGAAAATTAAATAAAAAGAAAAAAAGGGAAAATTAAATTCTGAAAATTAAAGAAAATTAAAAATTGGAAAATGAAAATTAAGGAAAAAAGGAAAATTGAAAAATTTAAAAACCCGAAAAACTTTAAAATCTGGAAAATGAAAATCTAAAAAATCAGAAAATTAAGAAAGATCAAAAACTTCTAAAAATCTTAATGCGAAATAAAAAAAAATGACCAAAAAGAACTTAAAAAAAAGGAGGGAATTAGCCTATAAATAGGGATGGTACGAAGATTTAGGGGCTGGGATTTTCTCGTTTGGAAAATTTTTCTCTCAACTTCCGAGTGCAATTTGGATCCCTTAACTCGGGATTGCCGGTTTCTGATCCCTCGCGGCGGCCGATCGAGTTTCCGACGAACCAAGCTCAAGCCAACAGAAGCTCTGTAGCAGCGATTTCTGCGTCATCGAGGTTAGTCTTTCCTTCCCCTAGTTTAGGATAATTACTGATGTAAACCACTCTATTAGCAACGGCACTACCAAATCGTACATGATTAGAAATATATGTTTGAATCGGATTGTTAAATTCACATTGAAAATCGCTCTAATTCGATCGAAATCACAAAACCACCTTAAATAACCTTGAAGATAATCAAATCAATAAGAAAAAGACGCTCGTAACGCTGTGTGAGGAGACTCAAGGAATCGATGCCGATTAAGCCAAGGAGAAGAATCCGACGGCGGATAGAACGTGAACCAGCACCACCGATTCAGCTGTCAGGCGAAACTGAGCAATCAGAGGCGAAGGAAAACCGAGAGGTGTTACGCAGAGTTGCACGCGAAGGAAAACCGAGAGGTGTTATGCAGAGTTGCACGAGGTTGCTCAGGGAGGCTGGGATCAACGGCCGAAGGCGGCAGGGCCTTCCGCAGGCGAAGACCTCGTCGTTTTCCGATGAAGCACGTAGGCGCGTGTGGAGCTCCCAGCGGCGTCAACGGTGGATTGGTTCGGAGACGGGGACCAGGAACAAACTTCGATCATTGCAATCTCGCTCGCGTCTCTCTACTCTGTTGCCCACCCCTGCCCCTTGCGATCGCCGAAAATGGAGTGCCACTGACGTGCGAAGAGGATGGTCCTCTCTGATGAAATCGCGAAGGGAGAAGCAACCACAAACCGGCTATGGAATTCCATAATCCGGCAGGGCGGCGTCCGACCACCGAGAACGTGAAACGGTGGCACGTCGGTCGAACCGGGGCGCCGCTGGTCAATGGTCCGAGCCACGGAGGGGGAGGAAGAAGAGGAGCGAGAGGGATCCCCTGCAGCAGTGCCTACGCTTGGTAGCATGGACCCTCTTAAACTCTCGTTAATTGCGGAACAACCCCTCAATTTTTCATTATTGCCAAATAGCCCTGCCTGCAAAATGACAGAAATTCCCTTGGACTTTTTCTGAAATTCCCGTTTCGTCCCTGCCTGCGAAATGACAGAAATGCCCCTGGACTTTTTCTAAAATTCTCGTTTCGTCCCTGCCTGCGAAAAGACAAAACTGCCTTGAACTTTTCACATAATTCCAGTTTCGTCCCTTGCCCCTTAATTTCCCATTTTGACCCTTCACTTTTCTAGAAATACCAGATTCGCCCCTTACCCCTTTAGTTACCATTTTGCCCCTTCGCTTTCCCAAAAATTTCATAATTGTTAATAAAATTCCTAAAAATCCTATAATTGCTAATAAAATCCCCAAAAATCCTATAATTTCTAATAAAATTCCCAAAAATTCCATAATTGTAAAATTTCAAAAATTACATAATTGTTAATAAAATTCCAAAAATTCCATAGTTGTTAATAAAATTCCAAAAATTCCATAATTGTTAATAAAATTCCTAAAAATTCCATAATTGCTAATAAAATTCCCAAAAATCCTATAATTGCTAATAAAAATCCCAAAAATCCTATAATTGCTAATAAAATTCCTAAAAATTCCACAATTGCTAATAAACCCCCGAACTTCCAATAATAAAATTGCTTCCTTCCCAAAAACACCCTCTCCTTCTGATAGTTAAGAGAAATTTTCCTTTTTCTGTTAAAATAAAAACTCTTTCTTAAATATTTTGGGATTCTTGGTCTCATAATGGACTCTCTAAACGGGGTCAAGGCTCACCTGTTGTCCAACGTTTAGTAATATAGGCCTAAATCTTTCAGAGCCTTTCGGGTCTTGTGCATGAGTGGACTGAAGGTCCTTCCAAAACAAAAACAGCTTTTTTCACGTATTTTTAGGATCTTTGGTCTCACACAATGGACTCTAAATGGAAATTTGGCCGGTTCACCTGGCCGTCTAACATTTAGTAACAGTATAAGCCCCGTCTTCGTAGCCAAGCTCGGGTCATGTGCATGAGTGGACTAAGGGTCCTTTAAAAAATAAAACTCCTTTTTTAATATTTTGGGAGTCTTTGGTCTCACGCAATGAGCTCTAAACAAAAGTGACGGTTCTGTCCCGTTTCAACATTTAGTATTCAGTATAGGCCCCGTCTTATAGCCGCCTCGGGTCTTGTGCATGAGTGGGCCAAAGATCCCTCCAAAAATAAAAATCTTTTCAAAATGTCATTTTCCTTTAAACACCTCTGAAGGTCAAGCCTTCATAAACCAGAACTACGTAAGCCTTGAGTTTTCCATTGTACCGGGGAATACGTAGGAGCAGGATCAAGTCCTGTCAGCCTAACCTCCATCAAGTATTTATTTTCACTCTAATTAAAGGGATCAAACCATTTTCAAATAATCACACACTCAATTCAAGGGTACCGTTCTTTGGAACGGGCGAGTGGGGTTCCTAACACCTTCCCCATTCGTAACCAACTCCTGAACTTAGAATCTTATCCTCAAGTTAAGGTTTTTCCAAATCTTTTCCCTTAAATAAAAATTTGGTGGCGACTCCACATTAATCCAAATAAAATTCACTATTTTCAAAATTTTAGCGAGATCGTCGCCTCGTCGGAATTACTGATGCAACACTCATGGGCCTGCACCCTCATTTGTTAGACATACACAAACTCAAACACAAAACCCACCTTCAAGCCACCCAAAAATTCCTTATACCATTCCTTCCCATGAACCTACCCAAGCTCATAAAATAAACACAAACACTAGGGGAATCAATCCTATATTCACCCAAGGACCTCACAATATGCCAGGAGGATATCCAAGCCATCCTCACAATATGCCAGGAGGATATCCAAGCCATCCTTTCGATGAAAATGTTGAAAAGTGGAAAACCTTGGAAGAAAGAATCTGGACGATTGAAGGAAATGCATATGATGCTAGAGACGCATCTGATTTGTGTCTGGTCCCAGATGTGGTCATTCCTCCCAAGTTTAAGGTTCCTAAATTCGAGAAATATCAAGGAACTAGTTGTCCAAGGAACCACTTGATCATGTACTATAGGAGGATGGTTGCATGTGCCTAGGATGATAAGCTGTTCATCCACTTCTTCCAGGACAACTTAACTAGGGCAGCTGCCAACTAGTATACCCAACTAGAACGGACACATATCCGTTCATGGAGGACCTAGCCGATGCATTTCTAAAGCAATACAAGAATAATCTAGAGATGACTCCTGATCGAACATAGCTCTAAAGCATGACCAAGAAAGAGGATGAGACCTTCAAAGAGTATGCCTGCTTGTTGTGGACATTCTTGACTTCAGTCAACCCAGCTATCAGAAAAGCTGGTTAGCATGTTCATAGATACACTCTAGGACCCCTTCTATGACAAGATGATTGGCAGCATGACTGCCAGCTTCTTTGATGTCATTGTCATAGGGGAAAGAATTGAAGGTGATGCAAAGGTGGAAGGGATTGTGCCCCGCGAGTCTCGAGAACGATTAACGCTTCCTTTGGATCGGGGAAGAAACTGTTGGAGGAACATATAATGTGGCTTTCACTCAAGGTCAATACACTCCTCAAATGGCACCTTATAGGCCAACCAATTCCCAACCACCACCTTATCCACCTTATACACCATATCCCTACATTGCCACAACCTATCAAACACCTTACCCTCCAACTTATAACCATCCTATGCAAATTCAACCATCAACACCATGCACCTAAACACAAGCCATAAGCCAAAACCCTAGTCAAGGGCAAAAGAAGGAGAAAAAACCTGTCCAAGTTGATCCTATCCCGATGACCTACACTGAGTTGCTACCTCGCTTAATCCAAAACTCTCTAGTCTCTCCTTATCCCTTAAAACCTCTTGAACCACCATATCCTAAATGGTATGATCCAAATGCCAGGTGGGACTACAATGCAGGGTTCATTGGCCATTCAACCGAAGATTGCCAAGCGCTGAAATGTAAGGTGCAAAGCTTGATTGATGCAAAATGGTTGGACTTTGACAAGTTTGCTCCTAATGTGGAAAACAATCCATTTCCAAATCATGAGAGCCCATTAGCTAGCTGAAAGAAATTGGGGCAACACAGTGAGGTGCCTTGTACAAATTGAAATCCTAAGGAAGATTATCAGAGATTGTCATACTTTTCAAAATCAATCTTTGGTAATTAAATCTCAATGAGAAATACAAAAATTACATTTTTCATGTTTCTTGGGCATGTACCTTACTGACTTAACTCCTTGAATTTTCCATTCTTTTCATTATTCACACCACTCATCTTATATCCATGATAATAAATACTTCTGGGTGAATGTGTCAATGTTGTAATAAGTAATTTTGAACGTCTTATTAATTAAGCTCAAAGAGAAAATTTAATGAGGAAGCAGAATAAATAGGATCTAAATCCAACCATGGATTCCAAATCACCCTCCACTGTAATTTCTCTTGTCCAATAGAAGAAATAACAAATATCCCGCTAGATCAAAAGTCCCAATGCAGGCAAAATTTAGGGATACAAAATAGATCCACTGAATTGAGAATCAAAACAATCGAAGCTGGACCCAAAAGAAGATCTGACCAAGAAAAAAAAGAAAAGAAACCCGCTGGATTCAAGTCAAATAAATAATCCAGGAAAAATCAGGGTCAAAATTCAAGAAAAAAGAAGAAAAACCCTGCTCAATTAAAATCAAAATAATCCAGGAAAAAACAGGGTCAAAAGTAAAGTTCGACAAAGTCATGATCAGAAAAGGTCTTGCTGGATTTAAAAAAAAAAACAATTCAAGAAAAAATTGGGATCAAGTCGAAAGCCCGCTAGGTCGAAAACCCTCAAAGGACGACCTAGGAAAAAGTCAGGGCCCATAAGAAAAAAAGTTCGCTAGGTCGAAAACCCTCAAAGGGTGACCTAGGCAAAATTTAGGGCACACAAGCAAAACCCCGCTAGGTCAAAGCCCTCAAAGGAGACCTAGGCAAAAGTTAGGGCCACAGACAAAAAGCCCGCTAGGTCGAAAATCCTCAAAGGACGACCTAGGAAAAAGTTAGGGCACACGAGCAAAAAGCCTGCTAGGTTGAAAACCCTCAAAAGATGGCCTAGGCAAAAGTTAGGGCACAATCAAGACAAAGAGCCCGCTAGGTTGAAAACCTGCAAAGGCGACCTAAGAAAAAGTTAAGGCAGTCACAAATAAAAAGCCCGCTAGGTGAAAACCCTCAAAGGGAGGCCTAGGCAAAAGATAGGGCAAACAAAAGGCCTGCTAGGTTGAATCAAAGGAATAATCTAGGCAAAAGTTAAGGTTAACCAAAATTCATGTACAATCAGACATTTCTACACCTTGTCTTCTAAAACAGGGGAAAAATTTTGCCATTTCTCAAATTTAATTAATTTGACGATCAAAATTATGAAAAACAACATTGGCATTTCTCATCAAAAGGTGCCATTTGGGCAATTAAACCAACATTCTTCATCTTTCCCCTCCAAATACCCTACTAAACCTCACGTACGAACTACTCCATCCTCTCCCATTGACTATCCAAAATCACTTTGCACACCTCAATTGTGCACATGCCACAAAGAAATGTGAAAAATGTAAAAATAAAAAGATTAATTTTGAAAAGTCATGAAAAATTGGATGAATCCTCAATCATCGCAACATGGCATGATTGTTTCCCAAAGAGTCATCCTCCTGCTAGCCATAATGCCACCAAAATGAAAAAAGGTGCGTCTTACCCAATGATGCTGACCACTGTTAGGTCTCAAAAATATTGCAAAAGGAAAATTTTAAAGCTAACCAAGAAGCTAAGAAAAAGAGTCAGTCCAGCTCATCTTGAATCTTGGATCCCTTTATACCAACTATAAGGTTGTCGAGAAAGGAAAAATGTCAAAAATCAAGAGGAACAAAAGCTTTTCTAAACCATCTCATGCCATGCATTCATCCCATAGCAGCCATTTCATAGTATTTGACAAAATAATCGTTTCAAGCATCAAAAGCAATAAATAAGTTAAACATCTTGTCATCTTGCACTCATTCAAGCATTATATAAGTATCTTGTCATTCAAGCATTGTATAACTCATTTTTCAAAACTAATTAAGACCAGGGAAAATTGCTCTAGTCATTCATAATTTAATCTCAAAACTGGGGCAATCCCCGATATTTTGAAAAACCAAAATCCAGAAAAATTCAACATAAGGAAATCCTCAATTCCAGAAAAACTGCAAACTGGGGTAAACGTTTGCCCAGAAAATTCAAATTGGGACAATCCCCAACCTCTAAAAAAGTCAAGATCAAAATTGGGGCAAACGTTTGCCCAGAAAATTCAAATTGGGGCAATTCCCCAATATCTAAAAAAAGTAAAGATCAAAACTGGGGCAAACATTTTCCTAGAAGATTCAAATTGGGGCAACTCCCCAATCTCTAAAAAAAAATCAAGATAAAAAATGGCTCAAATGTTTGCCCATAAAATTCAAACTGGGGAAATCCCCAATCTCTAAAACATAAAGATCAAAACTAGGGCAAATGTTTGCCCAGAAATTCAAATTGTGGCAATTCCCCAATCTCTAAAAAATCAAGATCAAAACTGGGGCAAACATTTGCCCAGAAAATTCAAATTGGGGAATTTCCCCAATCTCTAAAAACAAATCAAGATCAAAACTGGGGTAAACGTTTGCCCAAAAAATTCAAATTAGGACAATCCCCGATTTTTGAAAATCGATTGGCCAGGGCGAAACATTTGCCCAAAAATTAAAATTAACGATCCGATTTGAAACATTTCAAGAAATTTGAGGAAAATATTTGTCCAAAAAAGTTAAAATTGAGGCAATCCTCAATTCCAAAATTATTTCAAACTGGGGCAAACATTTGCCTTGAAAATTCAAATTCGGGCAATCCTCGATTTCAGAAACACTTCAAAATTGCTTGCTATCTTTGCGGGAGATGGCAGCTTTATAGTCGCACGATGATAAGTTGCTGCATAGTCGCTTCTTTCGAGCTACAGAGGCGGTACCAAATTGGGATACTCAATTAGAAGCGGACATATCTAGTTCATGGAGGAGACCAGAGTTGATGCCTTCTGAGCGATACAAGTATATCTTTGGAGATGGCTCACAAGGCGAACTCAGCTCTAGAATATGGCTAAAAAAGGAGATGAAACCTTCAAACAATATGCTCAACGAAGGCGGGAGTTAGCTGCTCAAGTGAAACCTCTATTATTCGAAAAAGAACTGGTCAGCATGTTCATAGATACACTCCAGGATCCTTTCTATGACAAGATGACAGGTAGCATAAACGCTAGCTTCTCTGATGTCGTCATCATTGGAGAAAGGATCGAAGGTGGCATGCATCGTGGAAGGATTGGGCATAAGTCTGCAGGGACAAATAATGCTTCTGTGGGAAAGAAGAAGATAGGAGAAACTTATAATGAGGCTTAAGGTGAGGGCGATCCCTTTACTCCGGTGGACGCTTACTAGTCCGAGTTGAACTTCAGCGTCTATATACACTTATGACCAAATCCTTACATCATGCGCCACACCAGAACACCCTACCATCCAACTTACAACTATCATATGCAAATTCAACCACCAACACCATACACAGCCCAAACACAAGCCATAAGCCAAAATCCAAACCATAGCCAAAGGAAAGAGAAGAAACCTGTCCAATTTGATCCCATTCCAATGACCTACACTGAGTTACTTCCTTGCCTAATCCAAAACCCTACGAGTGATCCTTAGCCCTTAAGCTGAGAATACTATATCCTAAATGGTATAAACGGCATCAAAATGCGGCCTACCATGCAGGGTTCATTGGCCATTCAACTGAAGATTGCCAAGCTTTGAAGCGTAAGGTACAAAACCTGATTGATGCAAAATGGCTGGATTTTGGGAAGCTTGCTCCTAATATAGGAAATAATCCATTGCCAAATCACGAAAGCCCATAAGCTAGCTAAAAGAAATTGGGGCAGTACAACGAAGTGCCTTGTAAAGAGCCAGGTCAAAAATATTGAGGAAAATCATCCAGGATTTTTCATACTTTTCAAAACCAATCTTGTGTAAATAAATCTCAATGAGAAATACAAAAAATTACATTTTTCATGTTTCTTGGTCATGTACTTTACCATGTTAACTTTACTTCTTGAATTTTCCATTCTTTTCATTATTCAACCCACTTCTTATTCTACACATAAACAATAAATGCCTGTTGGTGACAATGCCAATGTTAAAATAAATAATTTTGAACGTCTTATTAATCGAAGGCAAAGAGAAGAATTAAATGAGAAAGTAGAATAAATAGGATCTAAACCCAACCAGGGATTCCAAATCACCATTCATTGTAATTCCTCTCAAGGAACATCTTATCTAACAAAAGAAGTAATAAATATCTCCCTAGACCAAAGTTCAAATGCAGGAAAAATTTAGGGATGCAAAATAGATCCTATGAATTAAAACCAAAACAAATCCAAGTTAGAATGAAAGATCTGATCAGGCAAGGGGAAAAGAAAAGAAAACCCGCTAGATTAAAGTCAAAGGAATAATCCAAGCAAAATCAGGGTCAAAATTCAAGAAAAAGGAAGAAAAAACCTCGTTGGATTAAAATAAAAAATAATCAGGCAAAAGTTCAGGTCTTAAAAGTAATGTAATAATTGACAAAGTCATGATCAGGAAAGGTCTTGCTGGATTAAAATTCCAAAAACAATTCAGGCTAAATTGGGGTCAAAATAAAAGTCCGCTAGGTCGGAAACCCTCAAAGGCGGCCTAGGAAAAAGTTAGGGCACACAAACAAAAGCCCACTAGGTTGGAAACCCTCAAAGGCGGCCTAGGCAAGTTAGGGCACATAAACAAAAGCCATTTAAGTCGAAAACCTCGGGAACCTAGGAAAGAAGTTAAGGCAGTCCTGAAGCAAAGGCATTGGGTGAAAGCTACGCAAAGCATCCCTAGGAAAAAGTTAGAGTGAACAAAAGACCTGCTGGGTTGAAAACTCAAAAGAAACAATCCAGCCAAAAGTTAAGGTCAACCAAAGATCCGAGTACAATTCAACACTTCTGCACCTCATGTTTTCCTAAAACTGGGGCAAAATTTTGCCATTTCTCAAATTTGATTAATTTGACAATCAAAATTATGAAAAGCAGCATTGTCATTTCTCACCAAAAGGTGCCATTTAGGCAATCAGACCAACATTCTTCAGCCTTTCTCCCAAATATATTACCTAAAACCTCACATATAAAACCCACTTATCTTCTCTCACTAATTATCCAAAATCACTTAGCATACCTCAAAGGTACACATGCCAAAAAGGAAGGTGAAAAATGTAAAAAAATAAAAAGATTAATTTTGAAAATACATGACAAATCAGATGGATCCTGTACCATCACTTCAAGGCATGATTATTTCCAAAGAGTCATCCTCTTGCCAGACATAATGCCACTAAAGCAAAAGGAATGTGTCTTATTCAATGATGCTGATCATTGTTGGGTCTCTAAAGATTTTGAAAAAGCAAAATTTCAAAGCTGACCAAGAAGCCGAGGAATAAAGTCAGACTAGCTCATCCTGAATCTTGGTTTCCCTTATACTAACTATAAGGTTGTCGAGAAAGGAAAATGTCAAGGGAAAAATCAAAATAGGACCCTAAAACTTTCTTAAACCATCCTATGGCATGCATTCATAGCATTCATTTCATGGTATTTCATCAAATAATCATTTCAAGCATCAAACAGCAATCTTGCCCTGCATAAATCATTCCAAACCTTCACAAAAAATGTCAAAACTGAGTGTCAATTACCCAAACCAATATTTAAAAATTACTGAAAAATCAAGATAAAAAATAGGGCAAACATTTGCTTAGAAAAATTCAAATTGAGGTAATCCTCAATTTCAAATCAAGATTCAAACTGTGGCAAATGTTTACCCAGAAAAAGTTGAATTGGGGCAATCCTAATCTATGAGAAATCTTCCACAATCAAGCTAAGGAAAACGTTTGCCCGGAAAAAGTCCAAATTGGGGCAAACATTTGCCCAAGAAAAATTCAAAATAGCAATCTTCAAAACTGGGGCAAGGATTTTTGCCCATATTCCTTCAAATCAAGGTATTCCTCCATTGCCAAAAATCTTCTAAATTGGGGCAAGGATTGTTGCCCAAATTTCTTCAAGAGAAAGTAATTATCAAATTGTTAAAAAAAAAACCCATCAAGTTCAAGGTAAAATCAGCAATTTATTTAAATTAATTCAAGATAAATAATTGTTTAAAACATCTAATAAAGGAATCTATATTCCTTCTTACCTGTTCAAGCATCAGGCAATTTGCCTACAGTTTTGGGACACATCATGGTCCCGACAAAAAATTTGTTGATACTCTCATATCATTTTCCATACCTGTCCTAACAGGTCATTTCTTCTTCGCCTATCTTAACAGGCCATCCTTTCCAGTTATTATAGGTCATTTTCATTTCATTTCTGTTTTCCTGTCTTAATAGGCCATTTTAATGTGCCCTGTCTTAACAGATATTTTTCATTTTAGTTTGCTTGTTTTAACAGGCCATTTCTGCATTACCTGTCCTAACAAGTCTCTCTTTATCTCATTTTTACATTACCTGTCCTAACAAGTCATTTTCATTTTACCTTACCTGTCTTAACAAGTCACTTCTGCATTACCTGTCTTAACAAGTCTCTTTTCATTTCATTCCTTTCCTGTCTTAACAGGCCCTTTTCATTTTACCATGTCTGTCTTAACAGGCCACTTCTCCATTATATGTACTGGGTTTCTTTCCCCCTTTGCATGTCTTAACGAACTTGAATCTTTCTGTCAACAAGGACCTTATCTATTTTGTCTTAGCAGTTGTTTCATTTACTTAAACTTTGTCCTAACGGGCCAGTTTCTACTTTGCTGTCTTAGCAGTTTCAACTCTACTTTGTATGTCTTATGACTTGCACCTTTCACACTTGACAACAGGACCCCAAGTGCATGTTTAAATTCTACTCGCCTGTCTTAACAGGCTTGTATTTCTCCTGGCAACAGCAGGACTTTATTTGCATTCTTCCTGGCAACAATAGGACATCACTCGTATTCTTCCTGGCAACAGCAGGACATCTCGTTTGTATTCTTCCTGTCAACAACAGGACCTTATCTACATTTCACTTGTCTTAAAAGGTCTGCATTTCACCAGTCTTAATAGGTTTGCATTTCATCAATCTTAATAGGTTTGCATTTCTCCTGGCAATAGTAGGATATCATTTGCATTCTTCCTGGCAACAACAGGACATCACTTGCATTCTTCACAACATGACGAAAATCTCCTTTGCATTAGCTGCAATAATGGTCTGCATTTCTCCTTGCAATAGCAAGACTTTATTTGCATTCTTCCTGGCCATAGCAGGACATTATTTTCATTTTTCCTGACAACAGCAAGACCTCATTCGCATTCTTCCTAGCAATAACAGGACATCATTTGCATTTTTCTTGTCAACAACAAGACATCATCTGCATTCTTCTTGGCAACAATAGAACATCATTTGCATTTCTCTTGGCAACAACATGACATCATTTGCATTCTTCCTAGCAACAACAGGACTTCATTTGCATTCTTCCTGTCAACAACAGGACCTCATCATTTGCATCCTCCTGGCAACAACAAGACTTTATCTGCATTTCTTCTGGCAACAGCAGGACATCATTTGCATTCTTCCTAGCAACAACAGGACATCATTTGCATTCTTCCTAGTAACAACATGACTGCATTAGCATTCTTCCTGGCAACAGCAGGGCATCACTTGCATTCTTCCTAGCAACAGCAGGACATCTTCTTTGCATTCTTCTTGTTAACAACAGGACCTTATCTACATTTCACCTATCTTAACTGGTCTGCATTTCACCTGGCTTAATAGGTCTGCATTTCGCTTATCTTAACATGTTTGCATTTCTCTTGGCAACAACAGGACATCATTTGCATTCTTCCTGGAAATAATAGGACCTCATTTGCATTTCTTCCTAGCAACAGCAGGATCTCATTTGCATTCTTCCTAGCAACAACAGGACTTTATTTGTGTTCTTCCTGGCAACAGCAGGATCTCATTTGCATTCTCCATGACAACAGCAGGATCTCATTTGCATTTTTCCTAGCAACAGCAGGACCTCATTTGCATTCTTCCTGGCAGCAGCAGGTTCTCATTTGCATTTTTCCTGGCAACAGCAGGATCTCATTTGCATTTCTCCTGTTAACAACAGAAAATCATTTGCATTTTTCCTGGCAACAACAGGACCTCATTTGCATTCTTCCGGGCAACAGTAGGATCTCATTTTCATTTTTTCTGGCAACAACAAGATCTTATTTACATTTTTCCAGGCAACAACAAGACATCATTTGCATTTTTCCTGGCAACAGCAGGACCTCATTTACATATTTCCTGGCAATAGGAGGACATCATTTTTCATTTTTCCTGGCAACATCAGGACCTCATTTGCATTTTTCCTGGCAATAGTAGGACATCATTTGCGTTCTCCCTGTCAACAACCAGACCTCAGCACAACATTTGCATTCTTCCTGTCAACAACAGGACTTCAACACGTTGAGTTTCTTGCATTATTCCTGTCAGCAACGATGTTTACTTTTCTACACCTCAGCTTGTAATGATAAGCTCCAACATGTTTACTTTTCTGCATCTTGGCCTATAATGTCAGACACCAACACATTTTGCATTTTTCCTGTCAACAACAGGACCCTATCAAGTTTAATTTCTCGCACTTTGGCCTATAATGTCAAGCCCCAACACGTTTAAATTTCTGCATTTTACCTGTCTTAATAGGTCTGTATTTTTTCTATCAACAACAGGACCCCATTTGCATGTTTAATTCCCCACATTCCGGCCTATGATGTCAGGCCTTACATGTTTAATGTTCCGCACTCAGCCTATGCTGTCAGGCCTTGCATTTTAATTTTCCGCTCTGAGGCCTATGCTGTTAGGCCTTGCATTTTAATTTATGCACCCCCACCTGTCTTAACAAGCTTTTTTCACTTCATTTTGCTTGTTGTAACATGCCATTCTTTTTTGCTTTGCCTGTTTTAACAGGTCTTCTTCATTTCACTTTGCTTGCCTTAACAGCCAATTCTTTTCTACTTTGCATGTCTTAATAGGCCATTCTTTTCTACTTTTCCTATTTTAACAATTTTTCTTCATTTCACTTTGTCTGTCTTAATAGGCCATTCTTTTACATGCCTAACTTAACAGACCATTCTTTTCTGCTTTGCCTATTTTAACAGGTCTTCTCCATTTCACCTTGCCTGGTCCCACCAGCAATTCTTTTCCACGCCTATCTTGACAGGCCATTATTAATTTCACTTTGCCTATACAAGCCATTCTGTTAAGCCTAATCAGGCTATGCATTTCAACTTCTGCATCTCGGCCTACCATGTCAAGCCTTGCACATTTAAACTATGTTGGCTCATCACATGAAGGATGCAAAGTTCATTCATAAATTGCCGTCTTCCAGGCATTCATAAGCTTCCTTTAAAGCTCGAGGCATTTCTGGTACTATTGAAACATCATATCTTTCGGACATCTTCAATACTTGCCTCGGACATAATTTGTTCACGTCTTTACTCATTTCCTACCATGATAATCTAGAAAATCATTTCTCATATTATCTGGTAGGAAAATGAGTAAAGAGAGGCAAACTATGAACATTCAATTAAGTTTGAGACTCTTTTTTCAAAATAATTATTAAATAAACAATAATCGAGTATATTCAATTTAAATTATTTAAGTATTTAAGAAAAAAGAAGATTAATAAAAAGAAAAAATAAGAAATAACAAAAACAAAAATAAAATACAATAATAAATAAGAAAAAACAACAAGATAATAATAAAAAATAATCATAAAAATAATAAAATCATAAAAACAAAGAAAAATAAATAAATAACTAAAAAAATAAAACTAAAAAAGGCTAGAAATAAAAAAATAAAAATAGTAAAAAATAATAATAAATAATAAATAAAAATAAAAATAAAATAGAAAACTAATAAAATAGAAAAAAAATATAGAAAAACAGAAAGTGAAGGAAAATTCATGGAGAAAAGGCAGATAAGGATGAAAAATCTCTATAAATAAGAGAAAAGGCAATTTGGCAAGGGATTTTTTGGCATTTTTGGAAACTCTCACTCAAGCCTCCCCGCTTCTCTCTCGGTCCTGGCCAAGACCATTTGAGTTTCCTTGAGGAAATAGTAGCGGAAGCTCTAAATTCAGCATGCGACGACAGATACTCTGAGGAAGAGGGAGAGGAGCAAAAAAATCAGCCATTAATCCTTCAATACTGTACCTTGATAAACAGAGAGAAGGAATTCGATCTTTGTTTCTTTCAGGGTTTAGGGTTTATTGGAGACATTTTTGGTTCGGTTCGGTTGAATGAAACCATGTTTGTTCGAGTTTAAGTATGGGAAGTATTAACGGAGCAGAGTAGTAAGGTTCTAGTTGATAATTATGGTTTATGGCAAGGATTTCAAGATAGTTCTGGATCATTCGGTTTCATGATATCCGAATCAGAGGAGAGGCTTCATGCACTTTGTGTCGAGTCCTCCCTTCATGGGATTCTCACATTTGAGCCTTCAACCCCACTCATGATACTACTTGACCAATGCATAGATCTTGCTATGAAAACTGCATCAAACAGAGGGTGCATGCATGCATGGAAAAATGAAAAAAGGGAGGGACTCTCGTTGGGGTGTTTTCTCTCTAATCTTGAGAATATTTTGGCTCGCCCGCAGACTCTACTTCTGAAAATTATGGTGAGGCCATTGCCTATTTCGAGCTGGTTCAGTGAAATCCCCTGGTAGACTCTGTAATAGCGTAACTCCATGCTCACACAATTTAATCCCACGAGGTAATCGCGTGCAGTTTAGCCATTTGGCATGAAATGTAAGTTTCATTCCCCTTGTAAATCACGAGGTGTTAGCACACCAGCGCCTCTGTTTAAACTGTTACAATGTAGAAACCTCCAGTTGATGATATTGTTGCTGCATCTGTGAAGTTGTTTCAGAGTAGCGATTTGGTGGCATTTCAGTTGACAGATTCACTTGTAACACTTTGCGGTCAAAGCAACGGTGAAGATCCGTCCAAGCACTACTACTTCTTGAGGATGCAAGTACTCAGGAAATGGCTACTCAGAATGGCATTATATCTCCCATTCTAGATATCTTGACAAACTTAAGAGGTAGACACGAGTTTGGGAAATAACTATCAGTTCCTAAATGCCTTAATTCTTTACTACTTATATTGGTTCAAATGGTGCAATCAAGGCCAAAAACTGAAAATATGGAAGGATCCCATACTGGTACCCCGTCAGCTTCATCTGGGGAGCATGGTTCCTCGTAATTCCTAGATACATATACACCGAAGGAAAAATCATTAGATGGAATGAGAAAGAACCTACCATGATCTTTGAGAATATATTGGGGAAATCTACTGGCTTTGCAACTATTGATAAGAGTCGTAAGTTGGTGGTTATTGCATGTGATTTGATAAAATATGTTTCTCCTATGGTAATGCAAGTTGTGCTGCAGTTATGTGCTTAATTAACAAAAACACATGCTTTAGCTTTACAATTCCTTGAAAATGGAGGTCTGACTGCACCTTTTAACCTTCCTAGGAATTGCTTTTTGCCTAGGTATGATTATGTCATGTTAGCTATAGTTCGGGCACCTCCTTGGAGATCCCCAAACACTACAAACAGCCATGGAGTTGGAAATATGGCAAACATTAAGTGGAAATCATCATTTAGGGTGTGTATCTCCTCGATTATTTTTAACATGGTTGGGACCCGTTATATCTAGGGATCTTATGGTTTTGATGAAAGTTTCATTAGCAGTTTGTCAGTTAGAAACATTAAGGGGGAGGCCATGAAAAAGCCATACAGATTCTGGCTCGTGGGGGTTGTCTCCAACTTTTGTTATAATCGTTGGGGCAGTAAAGCTATGTGAACGTGGATCCTATATTGACCCCGTGATAGGGTAGCAAAAGGCACATGCAAACATTGGCAAATAGTACGCCCCCCAAAACGCAGAAATTCGAGTCTGTGATATTGAAAGGCGGGGTCAGCGTCTAGCCCCATGCAGCGTTGCATGCTAGTGGACGCACAGGTCCTGGTTATCGTGGTATTAGTTAAGATTGGTCATAAATCATAATGCCTAAGCTTGGCCCAGTTGGTTCGCGCACCTGAAGCTCATATGAGAAGCACTGGGTTCGAGTCCTGCATGCGACAATTTTGAATTCTCATATCCATTGTACTCACACTTAGAGCAGGCCAGTTCACTTGCAATTGGGCCATGCCAATTTTTCCTTGGCTGTGTATGAGTGAAATCTGGCCCATTCACAAGGTTGTATCCGGCCCATTCACTTGCAATTGGGCGTTGTCGACTCCTTAATCCATCGTTGGCAATTGAGCTTAGCCAAATTAAGCTCAAATTAGGTCACATTAAAGGCTATTGGGCCGTTCCGAGCCTCATATATCCAATTGGGTCTCTCTACTCCTCAATCTGCCAAGCCCAATTTCTTTGCTTGCTAAACTAAATCGCCTTGATTCAGGTTTGTTTCTTGATTATACAACTTAAGCCCAAGATTTACCATGGGGCCAAAATGCTGCTTTTGTCCAGTTGTATAGATGAAGACTATGCTTGTACTTGGGCCTTGCCGATGAGACTATACCAACCCACCTTTGATTGGACCATGTAAATTGGGTCCAAAAAGCCATAATTACTCTAATTAATATTTAAGCAAATAATTTTACAATTTTTCAACCCTAAGCAATTTTGAGGTGAAGCCTAATTTTTGGTCTTAATTGGAAATCAATTTTTAGGTTGAGCTTAATTCTCTTTAAAATTTAAAATCAAGTTTTATTGGGTCAAGCCCAAATTTCTTTTAATTTGAAATCAAGTTTATTTAGTTAGGGTCAAGCCCAATTTTTTTTTCTATTATTATTTTTTTTTCATTCTAGGCAAATCCTTTTTATTTTATTTTGGGGTCAAACCCAATTCTCTCCTTATCTTTTAAATCAAGTCTTAATATGGGTCTAGCCCATTTTTTATTTTCTTTTTAATCCTTTTGAAATCAAGTTTCCTTTAATTTTGGGTTAAGCCCAATCCCCATTTATTTTGTTATTTTACGAAGTAAATCATTTTTTATATAATTGTAAGTCTCGCGCAATGAGCTCTAAATACAAACTGGTAGCTTTTTTCGCTGTTCGATGTTTAGAGATTCATATGGGTCCCAGTGTAGCCTTAGTTGTCTTGGACCCTGTGCATATGTGGACTAAGAATTCCTTTTAAACGAAAATATTCTGAAAAACACCGTTTTAATAATTCTAAGTCTCACGTAATGAGCTCTAGATATGAATTGGTAGCTTCTTCTCCTGTTCGATCTTTAGAGATTCATATGGGTCCCAGTGCAGTCGTAGTTGTCTTGGATCCAGTGCATATGTGGGCTAAGAATTATTCAAAAATATATAAATTGCTTTTAAAATCGTTTGTCAATCTCTTTTTCCAAAGATCAAGTCTTCACAACCAGAACTACGTAGCCTTGAGTTTCTCATTGCACCGGGGAATACGTAGGAGCAGGATGAAGTCCCGTCAGACTATTTTCATACAAACATATTTATTTTCTATTCTATTTAAAGGGATCAAACATTTTTCAAAAATACTGAAATCACACACTCAATTTAAAGGTACCGTTCTTTGGAACGAGCAAGTAAGGTGCCTAACACCTTCCCTACTCATAACCGGCTCCCGAACCTAGATTCTTCCTCAAGTTAGGATTTTCCAAATCTTTTCCCTTAAAAAAATTTGGTGGTGGCTCCACTAATCAAAATAAAATTTTTCAAAAATTTAGCGAGTTCGGCGTCTCGTTGTAATTACGGGTACGATAATGTGCTATCACTATCGTCATCCAACTCAGGTTCATTAAGCAAACCAATATCTACTTCCTTACCAATACTTTTCATACCAACAAGACTATCATTATAAACATCTACATCAATATTCAACATGACATGGAGGTCATGAACTTCATTCACTTCTTGATAAACAATGTTAGAGTCAACTTGATTAACTATATTATTTGTGATCATATTGTGGACTTTTGTCTTAATGACAACTAACTAACCATGATATCCATTTGGATATGATGTATAATAAACTTGCTCAGCTTGTTGAGCAAATATGAATGGGTTAAAGTTTCTATATCTTTTTTGTTATTTGACTTGAATAATTCCATATTGATTATCTATTTTTGTCCTACGATTAGGAGTATTATCAAGCCAATCACACTTAAACAGAACTATCTTTTTAAAGGGCATACCAGGATATTCCAATTCAATAGTATCAATTAAAATTCTAAAAAAATCATCTTCTAATTGACCATTGGTACCTCACACACACACCATAGTTATGATGTAAATAGGCCATGATCGTACCATTTTTATTGGCCTTCAAGCCCAAGAAATCAAGAGTGGATCTTCAATTTGATTTTATGGATTTTGAACATATAATAAACAAATTAACTTTGTTGAAATTGTAAATCATATTATGAACTTATAACACCATTTGAATAATGTGTATAATAGTGATATGCATATTCTCTAAACCATTTAGGAAATTAAGAAATAATTTCCTGATCAATTTGAGAGTAAAAAATACAGGGTTGAAGTTCTTTTAAAAAATCAGCATACTTTCTACAAAAGAAAACATACATATGAAAATTAGACAATAAAATATATTTTAAAGATTATTCAAATATTTAAAGATAATTTCTATGTCAACTTACTCGAGATATGGGTCAACTTCTTCACAATTCAGAAGAACGTACAAATGGCACCTTTCATGTCATGTTCTTCTAAGTAATATTGAATACATTTACCATTCTCACATCTTGGATAATTGAAAATTTAAATTGGAGGATTCAATGAACAACCTTTGCTTCCAATGTCATGTGGCATTCTACTTCTTCGGGTATTTACATATGATGGATAGCTAAAAGAAGCAAAAGTAGATGTTTCTTCCATTAAATAAGCTTGACAAATAGAACCCTCTACCCTAGCTTTGGGCTTGATCTTTTCTTTTAAGGAACATAGAAATCTAAAAAGGAAAGAAAGTAATTAAGTGAAACATAATTAAAAACTTATATGAAATTAGTAATATATAAATAGGTTTATATGAAAATAAGTAATACCTCTCAAAGTGATAATCCAACGATATTGAGTGGGACCTCCAACTCGTGCTTCATAAGGTAGGTGAATTGAAAGATGTTCCATAGAATCAAAGAAACATGGGGGAAGATTTTCTCTAACTTACACAATAACACAGGAATAACAGATTCGATATGAATTATTTTGTTTACGTATAAAGTTATGCAAGTAAGTTCTCTAAAAAAGTAACTAAGCTTAACAAATGGTTTCCAAATAGCATTTGGTAAAGATTCAAACATAATTGGAAGTAATAGTTGCATAAATACATGAAAATCATAACGTTTCATTCCATGCAACTTTGCTGACCTCATGTCAACACACCGACCTAAATTTGAAGCATACCCATCAAGCAACTTAAGTTCCTTAACCCATTGGCAAATAGCCATTCTTTCAAACTTGTTAAATGCATATTTAGCTTTTAGTTTTACATACTTTCCACCTTGAACCTCTTGCAAGTGAAGCTCCGACCATCTACATATATTGTCTAAATCTATTCTTCCTTTATTTATATGATTTGTCTTACCCTTTAATATCCATGACTATGTCAAATATATTAATAAACACATTTCTTTTAGTATTCATAACATCGATGTTATGACAAAGAAGATTTGTTTTACAATAAGGTAACTTCCAAAATATACTTTTTTTTAGTCCAATTATGATGTTCACCAAAACCAGGTAATTTTTGTCCTTCAAACTCCCATATGAATGAGAATTGCCAAGTTCTCTGCCAAAGTTCTTCTCCAGTCAAACGAGGGGGAGGGGAGGAGGTATCAACACAATTTATCTTAAAATCATTTCTATTTCTTCTATAAGGATGATGACTTGGAAGGAATTGCCGATGATAGTAAAAAAATGTATACTTGCGACTGTGGTATAACCAACTAGCTTTTGATTGCTCCATATATATTGGACAAGCAAGTCTTCCTATAGTTGACCAACCGAATAATATGTCATAAGCAGGAAAGTCGTTTGCCTTAATGATACATCATATATAACTACCCCGTCATTCTATAATTTTTCAATTCCTCTATAAGAGGTTGCACGTAAACATCAATCTTACTCTTAGGATTATTTGGACCAGGAATAATGATTGTGAGAAACATAAACTCCCTTTTCATGCACATCCTAGGTGGAAGATTGTATGGAGTTAAAATGATTGGCCAACATGAATATGTCTTACCATATTGACCAAATTGGGCCAAACCATCCGCACATAATTCTAACCTTACATTTCAAGGATCATTAGAAAACTCTGGATATATCCTATCAAAATGCTTCCAAGTTTCTCCATGCAACAGATGACATAACACACCATCCTCTCTCTGGTTGTCACCATGCCATCACATGTGAAATGTAGTGGCCATTAAAGAGTACAACCGTTTCATTCTTGGGATGATCAAAAAGTGCCACATTTTTTTTCGGGAGATTTTTCTTTCAACACCCTTTCTATTAGTAATATTATACCTTTCTTCACCATAAAGCTTGTAACTTGTAATATTTTCATCTGCATCATCATTATAATAGAGCATGCATCCACGTGAACAAAAATTAATATTTTTAAAACCTAATCCTAAAACTTCTACTCACTTTTTAGCATGATAAAAATTTGTAGGCATTTCATTTCCACTAGGCATGGCCTTGCCCATAAACAAAACTCACCGATTAAAACTATCTTCGGACTAATTTAAATAAGATTTGATACTCAATGTTTATGCAAACAAACAATTTTGTGTAATTTTCACATCCACTGTATAACAAAGCTTGTGCAGCTTCTAACATGTCATAAATTTTTTTAACCTCTACATTTGGAACTTCCTCCAAAATTTCATATACTATTCCACCATCATCTTTTTGCATGACATTGCCAATCTTGGGTCCAACATGATCCATGATCATCAGCTCAAATGGATTTACTTGTTCCTTTCCATCACCACAACCATAATATGATTCTTTAATTGTAACAGGAGGATGTTGTGACATTATTTCACCATCATTTTCCCAATAATGGTAATTTTCCATGAATCCCTTCTCATAAAGATGTACCATCACATCATCTGCATAACAAAATCGTCCACATTGACATTTTTACAAGGACACCTCAATTTTGTATACCTTTCAAAACTTTCCCGGTTAGTTACAAATTAGATGAATTCATTAACTCCCTCTACAAATTCATAACTCACATGTCTATTATGATCCAACCTAGTATACATCCATCATCGATTCTCAGGAATTTTCATCGCTCGTAAGTATATCAATAAAAACAATTGTTATTCCAAAACTCCATCTAAATCTTACCATAGTTATTTGTTATTTTTTATCTTACAAAAAGCATGCTCAAAACAAAAACATCATTCACTATTATTTTTTCTTTTCCCTTATCAAATAGACATTTAAAAATAGAAAAAAAAATTATGTCTTTGATTTCCTAAGATGATTTATTAAGAGTAGAAGATGTCATAATGTTAAGAAAAGAGAAACACAAAGACTGATTTCGACACCATCTTTGTTTGTTATGCTATAAAAGTGGGGAAGTAATAGAAAACGATTAAAATTCAAATTTAACAACTAATCTGAATTCATTCAATGTGAAAGAGAAACTAAAGGGGAGAAATATATTTTATATCCAAAATAATATGTTAATCCATAATCATGTCTATTTTAAATTAATATTTACTAAATAAATATTTAAATGCCACAATTGAAGTTGCAAAATCATTTTAAAATAAGGAACTATGCAAGAGGTTATACATGTGATTTCTATGAGAGAGTGTAACGAGGAGGATCATAGAGGTTATGCAAGCCTTTATTCTATGTTACTAATTTATAGTATATATTTCTTAATATTTTCTAAATTTATTTTAGGTTCATAGGGAAGATCTTGGAAAGTATATTGATGTTAGTGTCAAAAAAGATCTTCCCTCCCAACCAAACGAACCTGAAGTTGACTTCCTTATACATCTGTTTGGTATTGTTGTTAACTTCTCACAAAGGCTAAAAATGATAAATGATGTTTGATAAATTGAACATTATGATAAAAATTAAAATAATTAATCTTTAGTATAAATTAATTATTTATATATTTATTTTTAAAATATTATAAATTAATTCTATAATTTAAAAAAAAATTATAATGGAAATAAAGAAAAGTATTATTTAAATCAACTTTTAAAATTCTTGTCCATTTTAGGAAGAGTTTAAATTTTTTAAATAAAAAAATATTTTATTATTATTAATAAATATTTTATTCTATTAAATAAAATTTGAAGAAATATGTTTTTAAATATTAAATTTTTAAAAAATTATTAATAATATAATAAAAATAATATGTATAATATTAAATAATTTTATGTATTATTTTTTAAAAAATATTTATAACATTTATATGCATAAACTTTTTAGATACAATACCAAATTTTTTAAAATTCTATTACTAAAACATATAGTGATTAAAACAAGCACATAAGTATATATATATATATATATATATATAATTTATTGTATATCTATGAGTATATGTTATTTATATTTATAATTATAAATCTATTACTAGAATAAAAAATGATGAAATTAAATTTTTATAGGAATATAATATTTATATGTACGGTAATTATAAGTTTATAAGTATATGTCAATTACACCTATGATTTTAATAATTGTCATTGAAAATGCCTATAGATATATGGTATTTTTTTTATAGTGACACCTTCTTTAATGATGGAAATACATGTAATAACAACGATTGAACATAACCATTAAATTGATAAGTGTGAACCAGTATAATATCTGGTGTGAATTTCTTTTTTTTTTTTTTATCTCCTAACCCTATTACACAATAAACTTGTATAATATCATAAGCTGTTTGAAAAATAATTTTTTATTACGATACAACATCTAACCCTATTTTTTGTGTCACCTGTATTTTTACAGTGAAATTATCATTGATTAACTTGTATGAAATTCTATTAGTATTTATGTAACTAAGGAACATCCAAAATTTAGATGAAGTCAACATCCTAACTATTATCCTAATAAGTGAGCCCCCATTTATGCATTTGAACTTGTCTTGTTTTCATTTTTAGTTTTACTTTAATCTCTTGAATCTCCCATTTGATTCTATCCAATTTATCTCGTAATCAGTCAATTGTAGTACTTGATCTATCCCAATAAATTCAACATTTCATGTATTGAATACTCTATTACTTGGCAACTTGGTGTATTTGTTAGAGAGAGGTTGGAACTATTCTATCACCTCATGTTAGTTGCACAACATATGAAATATGTAGTCTAATATGGATAAAGTAATCTGTAATGAATATTTTCTAATTTGAAAGTTTAGAAAAAGGATTAGTTTTATTATATGATGTTTAATAGCATAATTCATAGATATGCCACAAGGTTTAGCAGCAAGAAAACTAGTGTTTGAATGGGATTCATTGCATACCTCCTTTAGTAAATAGTAATGCCTTAGTAGATCAAGCCATTTCAAGGCAAAAAAATATTTTAAAGGACCAAAATATTTATTGTTTAAAAGATTGTTCAAATGTTGTTTAACAAGTTGAATTTTAAACAAGTCATTTCCTTGCTAGAAGTTCATCAACATAAATTAAAATAATGATGAAACCTAAAAATTGAAGGATTTTATAAGTAGAAAGTAATCAACTTTATATTATTTATAATTTATTTTTTATAAGTGCTTCAATGACTTGTATTCCATTGTCTACTAGCTTACTTGGAGAAAATTTTGTAATTTGCAAGCAAAAGAAAAGTCTAGAACAATAAGATCAGGAGGGGATTTGTTGACATTAATATGGAAGATGTTTTATTTTAAAAGGATGCTAAGGAGAGGAAAATCCTGATAGTTGATCACTATACTAAAAGTTTCAAGGTAGTTAAGTCTAGTAGTTAATGTAGCCTTTGGCTACCAATTAAGCTTTGTGTCCTTTATGCTATCATTAGAATTACGTTTGGTTTTAAAAATCCATTTATGATCAATGGTGAAATTTCTTAGAAGGAGAGGAGAGAAAGTCCAAGTGTGATTACTGTTGAGATCATCTAATTCATCTTGGATTGCAATTGTCTAACAAGCATATTTGATAGCATATTTGAAATGAACAGAATCATTATAAATAGAAATCGTAAGAGATCATCTAATTCATCTTGGATTGCAATTGTCTAACAAGCATATTTGATAGCATATTTGAAATGAACAGAATCATTATAAATAGAAATCGTAAAAGAATAATTTCTATGAGAACTAAATAAATTAGTATAAATTAGTATAAGAGATGATAGTTAATATTGGTATTTGACATTAGAATGAATAAGAATGAATAAGGTAAAATTTAGCTGGGTGATAATAATAGTTTTTGGGTTATGAAGGAGCTTTAAGAGTTTTAGAAGATCTTCAAAGAGGACAATCATTACAAGAAAACTTATTTTTAATAATGGATATTTTTTATTTTATTAGAAATTTAAACCTTTGTTATATTCTTTACTCAAAGTTATTTAAATTGTTGGAAAATTATGCGTGGCAAATGGTTCAGCCTCAATTTTAAGAAAATGAAGGTATATCCTACCAAAATCATTGATATTTACCCATAGTTTGTTTTAACCATTACTAAATTTTAGAAGATTTTCAAGGGTTTAAAATCCTTATTAATTATCTATGATTTACGTAAAACCCTACTACTTATTTTATATTTTTCAATTATTTAAACTCCCATAATTTTCTCATAATTTAAAATTGTGCTGAATTACTAATAGTTAAAATGAGCATTTGTTAATATTTTTTATTTTGTCTATAGTTTACATTATGGTTAATTTATTTATTATTTTTTAATTTGTTAAAATAAATGACAAATACCTAGTATAAAGATAAAGCAATTACACTAAAATTTAAAAAAATTATATCAAAATATGCATTAACACTTTTCAAAATCACAAATTATTATGTAAGTTGTTAAACTAGTATTATAATATCTAATATATATATCAACATTATAAGCGCATCAAAATATCAAAAAATTTAAACTCAATATCCGGTGAACATAATAAAAAAAATTTAAATAATATTTTTATAATATTACATTAGCAAAAAGATGAAATAACAGTAGCCACTTATTCCGCTAAAAATCCTTTAACATTCTGTAATAGAAAAAATAAACATTTTAATTTAACCTATTTAATCCCCTAATTATATAAAAACATGCGTTCTTTGATAATAGTAATAATGCATCAAATGTAAAATTTAAGAAATTATTCAATTTTTTTATATATTAAAAAATATTTCGAAGCATGTTAATAAAAAATATTATCCATTATTTTTAAAAACAAAAAAGATAACGGTACTTGAATTAAAAGATCATAAAAAAATAAATAAAAATTAAACGAATTAATACCTAATAATATTTTACATATTGATTTATGCTAAGTTTGAGATAATATAATATGACTATGTACATGTAAAGAGTTAGTGATAAATATCATAGATATACCATTTAATTTATTTTTTAAACATAAAAAATTATATTTCAAAAAACAAATACATGTAAAAAATAGACTTCTAATGTTAAGAATTAATTTATTTGCAAAAAGATGTTAGCATATCTAAAATATGAAATATAAAAAATAAAAAATAAATTATATTAATATCTTATAAAAAATAAATAAGAGATTTTGATCTAAGAACCCATTCAATGAGTTATAATGAATAATAATGGGAGAGATAGCTGACTATATGCCTGAACATAATAACTTAATTTCACTGTCTTTGTTAGCTTGCTAACATATTTCATGTTGCGACCTCTTCACTATATAGAATATAATTTTTAATAATAAAATATTATTATATTATTTATTAATACGAGAAGATGCAAATTTAGAAAGGATTAGAATCTGAGAATGATAAGATAATGAACATAATTTATATTTATAGATCCGAAAAATAAGGGGTAGTGTTCTAATATTTTTTTCAAATATTTAATTCAAATTTATTTTTAAGGATTTAATTCAAATATTTTTTAAATTTCAGGAAGGAATTTAAATCAAATTGACGAGAAAATAAGTTATGAGTAATTTAAATGAAAGGAAGGAACATCGGAAAGAGTGAATTCACGAACAATTGAAGACGACTCGATCTATATCATTTAGCAGCAAAGAGCAAAGGCAATTACGTAAGTCATACATGACCACTTCACCTCTGGTTTTAGAAAGTTAAACATTTTATATTTTTATACATAATTACAAAAAAAGTTTATCCTATTTTTTTTCTTTTTAAATTTGTATAAGAACCAAGAAAACAAAAAATCTTTTTTTTTTTATATTTAAAAGTAAGAAACAAAAATAATAATAATAATTTTTTGTAATTTATAAAGATAAAAAATTGCTACAAAAAATTACTTTATTAACGAATTAATATTTGATTAGTTACCATTAGTAATATATTTTAATTAGTTTAAAGTAAAAATTATAGTTATAAGTTTATTAAGATGCTCTCACTTTCACTGCAACTTTA
This sequence comes from Canavalia ensiformis, assembly GCA_026541065.1. Classification (NCBI taxonomy): domain Eukaryota; kingdom Viridiplantae; phylum Streptophyta; class Magnoliopsida; order Fabales; family Fabaceae; genus Canavalia; species Canavalia ensiformis. Next base: position 39,942 of record JAMKYM010000444.1, read on the forward strand.
GTCAATTTTTTATAATCTTAATTATCTTATCAATTTTAGTCATCGGCTCTAAGGTTAATTACAGAAATGTTTCATTTTAAATAACTCATGACATTACTCCAAATTCGTCATAACTATTTTTGAACTTTCAGCCCTTGTTAAAATTAAGTTTCAATCTCATTATTCCTTGATGTAACCGTATATATAGTTAATTTTCTCCTTATAAAATTAGTTCCATTTGTTAACATAATAGTTACTGGTTTGGAGGTAAGAAAATGTCAATTGACCTCAGGTAAAAGTACAATATTGTATCGTTTATGGTTTATCTATACATGTACCTGACCAATGGCTGCAACCACATCTGCAACCACATCTCGTAAATGACTATGCTGCAAAAGATTAACAAAAATGCATTCAAATGTTACATAAATCAAACAAAAATGAATTGTGCTCGCATGAAATTATTAATTAGACATCTAGGCTAGAATTAATACCTTGTTTCATTGTTTCATTTTTTCTTGAATAAAAAATTAAATACGTTGTTTCTATAATCTTTTAAGTGCGAAATAAATTTACATAAAATGTTGGCTTGTGTTACAAGACCAAGTAATGGGAAAGTCACTTCTACGGAGTAGAAACATGCCACAGGGCACAAAAAGTAATAAGTGCATTGATAATACGTATCTAGTAGTTATTAATAAACTACACATTAAAAATGTTTACAGCAGGAATATGAAGATTGGTAATAGAATATTAGAGCCACTTGGAATTATCGATAATAGTGATTATGTGGTGGATAGTTAATAAAGATAGTGGGGAACAGAAATCAATATGCAAAGATTGTAACTGTACAGAACACGGTAAATTATAATTAAAAGGGTAACTTGTGTATATATATTCCTTCACTCACTCATTTTACCGATTTCTCTTTTTAGAATCTAACCTTAATTTTTCTCCATGAATTTATTACTCATTAAATCATATCTATCCATAATCAATTTAATAAAATTCTCGGTTTCAAATTCACGCACATCGTTGTCCCGTGTCTTCCAACAACACGAAACAATGAAGTTCAAAGAATACAACATTTACTCATAATTTTTATTTTCAAACAATCCATAAAATAATTATAGATTAAATCATAAATCTATTTTCAGCTTTATTTGTTCGAAAATTGAAACAATTCAAGTTAAATTTTCGATAGAAAATGAAGATCAACCTCTATCTACCTTCAAAACCCAAAATATTTTCTCTGAACAAAACTTCTTAACCCCAACACGATGTTGAAGATTGCGTGTTGAGAAAACATTGTGCTCCAAAGCAGGTATGAGCTTGGCAAGTTTGAAAATTGAGGAATTAGGATTTGGGATACAGAGTAACCGTGTAAAATTGAAAGCTTGTGAAGACAACGGCTCCAAAGTTGAAGGTAGGAATCACGGGTAGAAGAAAGTTTAGGTTGACGATGATTTTTGGAGGTATACAGTTTTGGCACAGATTTAAACTCCATGTAGGAGGATGCAATGTAAATAAATATTCATTTAATGTTTTTTCTAAATCAAAATTTAATTTTCAGAAATTTTCTCTAAACATTGTAAATGAACTACTCCAATTTAACATTTTTCTCATAGTGGATTGGGAATGGAATTAGGTTTATTATTTGTCCCTTGAGAAGCAGTAGTGTCATGTTTTCTATGATTAGTGTTAAGGATAAAAGTAATCACCGGATGATCTTGAAAAATAGGTAGAACATGATTAGGATGTTGATTATATGTGTTGGTGTTACATGTTTAAAAAATTGGTCATTTTTAGAGATGAGGCTTCTATGGTGTTCAAGTTATTAATAATATATTTTTTTTACCATATATAAACATTAAGAAAACACATTATCTTGCACTAAAAAAAGTTAAAAAAAATTTATATTTATTTTTTAGCAGTTATAAGAAACCACTAAAATTATAATTTTTGATAATTTATTTGAACAAAATAAAAACTATCTTCTATTTATTTATTTTTTATTATTTTTTTTCACATTTTAAGTCATCTATTTTTTTTTTAGTTTTTCACTCTTTCAACTTTTCATATGTGCAATCTCCTAAACATGAGCATTAGAATAATAGTCATAGTTTTAACGTCGACTCGGATAAGATAAGACAATGAAAAATCTCCAATAAAATACATTGATTAAAGAGAGGGAAAATCAATATCGATTAGCAGTAATTAGGGCTTAGCAAGATGATGACATAGACTACGATGTGGTTTGGAGAATAAAGGCATTGGATTCATGAGATTTCTTTCTTAAAAGAAATGGAGCAGAATAAAGGCATTGGATTCATGAGATTTCTTTTTTAAAAGAAATGGAGCATAGGAACATTGTTAGTATTCTCTCCCTTGCTCCTTCAATTTCTTTTATTATTTATTTAAGAGTGCTACGAGTTATTATCGATGATGAAATTAACACATTCATAATGTTGTTATTGTGCATTATTACTAGTTTTTGCTATATTGATGCTTCTGCTTTAATATAGCATTCCAATCATAATGAATGAAATAAGTGGTTTCGTAAAATAAGTGGTTTCATATTGTTTATTTCAAGTTGTATATTAGCCGATGCGATTTAACTTTTACGTTGATTATTGACAATACTTATTTGTTGCATATAAAGGAATTTTTCTATCTTACTCAAAAATATTTTTTTGAACTTATCCATTGGTACCTTTTACCACTGCTGTTCCAGTATAACTCAACTACAGAAGAATTTGATGCAATAAAATTACATGGTGTTGCGAGTAGTGTTTAAATTACCAAAAACATGCATACAATAAGAGCAGAGTGTCGCAATCGTAATTTCGACGAGACGACGAACTCGCTATAATTTGGAAATGAATTTTTGTTTGATTATGTGGAGTCGCCACCAAATTTTTATTGAAGGGAAAAAGATTTGAAAAAAACCCTGACTCGATGATGAGATTCGAAGTTCGGGAGTCGGTTACAAGTGGGGAAGGTGTTAGGCACCCCCACTCGCCGTTCCGAAGAACGGTATCCTTAAAGTGAGTGTGTGATTTTTGAAAATATTTTGACCCCTTAATTAATGTGAAAATAAATAGATCGATGGAGGTTAGCCTGACAGGACTTGATCCTGCTCCTATGTATTCCCCGGTGCAATGGGAAACTCAAGGCTTACGTAGTTCTGGTTTATTTTGACCTTCAGGGGTGCTTGAAAAGGAGCATGATATCTTGAAAATAAGTTTATTATTTATTATTTTTTGAAGGGCCTTTCGGTCCACTCATGCACAAGGTTCGAGGCGGTTACGACAACACGGGGGCCTATACGAACTACTAAACATTGAACAGTAGGTGGACCATCAGTTCCCCGTTTAGAGCCCATTGCGTGAGATCGAAAATCCCAAAATATTAGAAAAAGGAATTTTTATTTTTTGAAAAGGACCTCTAGTCCACTCAAGCACAAGGTCCGAGGCGGCTAAACCAGTATGGGGGCCCATACGAATTACTAAACGTTGAACAGCAGGTGAATCGCCAATTTCCCATTTAAAGCCCATTGCATGAGATCAAAGATCCCAAAATGTTAGAAAAAAGAATTTTACTAGAGTATAATAAAGATAAGAAAAGATGATTTGAAAACGGAATTTATTTCGTAATGGTCTTGATTTTGAGTTTTGAAAAAGAAATTAATTTGAATTTTGCGAGAAAAGAATTTCATTTGAATTATCAGGAAATTGGGGGTTTAAATGGAATTTTGGGAAGTTTAGGGGTTGAATTGTAATTATTGAAATATAGGGGTTAAATTGTAATTATGAAGTTCTTAGGGGTCAGTTTTGCAATTATGGACAGTTTTGGGGGTTAATTTTGAATTATGAAAAGTTTAGGGGTCAATTTGCAATTATGGAAAGTTTTGGGGTTAATTTTGAATTATGGAAATTCTTGGGGTCAGTTTTGTAATTATGGACAGTTTTGGGGTTAATTTTAAATTATGGAAGGAGTTAGTTCGCGATTTTGGAAAGTGTAGGGGCAGAATGGAACTTCTAGAGCGTGTAGGGCTAAGAGAGGCCTTGAGCACGTGACGGGCACGTGATGAGGGTTATATTTAAAAAGGGGAATTTTCCTTTGGAAGGTTCGAACCTGTGTCTTAGAGGTGGTGATTCACCAGCCACACCATTTGGCCACGCCTATTGGTTGAGTATAATTCTACCTCCCCATATTTCTAAAGAAAATGAACGCTTAATGGTCATTAATGAGAAAAAGCTAACGCCAGGATTCGAACTTGTGGGTCTGGGGTTGATGCGCAGCATTCCTTACCACTAAACCAGGCTCAGGGTTACACTTTTAGCACCTAGGATTAAACTAAATGGAATTTTCTTGAGCACGAATTAGGACCCTGCATGTGATCTACATGGGGTCCCTTCCTTAACTCTCATTGGCCATGATGTTTGGCTATCAAGCATGTTGTTGCCCATTACCCGTTCCCCATTCTGTATCAACAGTGCAGAGATGTTGCCTAGGGCTTTTCATGCTATTCCCCCTGTTGTTCAAACTCCTATGCACGACCCTTCAATGCTTGCATGGAATATCGAAAATTACGTGCATGGGTTCGTTTTACTACCTTCGTAGTTCTTCCTTAGCCACAGTTGGCGTTCTGCTTCCAGGATTTTGGGGGGTCGGGTATGTGAAATCAACAAAATTATCAAGCATGGGCGAACATGAGGTGCAGCCAGAAGTGAGCGACAACATGGAGGAGTTGAATTGAGTTGAAGGACAGTAATGGTCTGATTTGAGGGGCCGAATTTGGCCGGTGGTACGGATTCGTTTCATACATGACCTAGGCAACATTTGTCAAAGGTCCATTTATGATTGGCTTTATCAACTTGAAATGTGGTTACTATGATGGCTAAAAAGGCTTCTTGTGGGATATCGAGCACAGAATCTTGGGGTCGGTGTGCGAACAAACGAACCATTGGACCGAATCCTCTAGTTAAGATCATTCACAACGCCAAGTAATCTCTACTGCAGCCCTGCGAACTCATGTTTAGAGGCTGCCTGTGGCTTGTGGAAACACACCCTATATGGGGGCTACTTGGTCTTTCTTTGACAAAGCCTAAGACTAGTCAAACACCTTGGGAAGCACAGCATAGCCCCCATGCAAAAGTTACATTTCTTGTTGATATCTTAGAAGTCGAATTGCCTAAATTGGACCTTGAAGTTAAGTCGTCAAGCTAGTCTACTCTCTGTAATCATCCACTGCCAACATTCGAATCATACCTAGACCGAGCTCCTTGATGGCCCATTTCCACTAACTACCTAGGATGAAGCAAGTACTCAAGATCACCAATAAACAAACACAAACCTAGATTTCATACTCGTAGCCTAGGAGCGTTGAAGAATTAACTTTTACTGGGCTACACAGTGTTAGTCTCCATCCCAAAATTAACGCCTGACCTAGTGAAAGCGAGAGGAAAAGGTGCCGAAACACTCAGGATACTTGATCATTGGCTTGACTCAACAACTCGGTTGTCATGCGATGTAGTGGGATTCTTATTGTTGAAAAGGAACGTGTACCAAACACATAATACCCTGTATATTGTTGAAAAAGGACACGCATCACCCATACATGCCCTTGTGTCAACAACGCCACCAGGTACAAGTTGCATAATAACTGCGAATGACAGTAGGCTTGCACGTAGGATGTGGGGAAGCGCAGCCCCAATCCTTGTAGAACGAGCGTGAGATCCAGGACCAAGAGGTCGATACACATGTGCTTCTGGACTACAATGTGAATATCGAAGACACTCGTCTATGCGATAACTATGCTCTAATTATATTATTGCCAATTCTGTATGCTTTTCGTCTTTGCCTAGGCACAGTGAATTAACCAGGTGCATGCAATTTATGATCAAGAACTATGGATTCACAGTGGAGATCTACTCACAAGATTCATGCATGATTTCAACCAAGTCTCCAATTGATCGAGGATGATAACACAACCAAATGGACTAGCACAGTGAATTAACCAGGTGCATGAAATCTATGATCAAGAACTACGAATTCACAATGGAGATCATTAGCATTCATATATCCTCTGCTCACAAGATTCATGCATGATTTCAACCAAGTCTATGCACTGTGTTTGATTCGGGATGTTAACACAGCAAATGTCAGCTTAACACTAAACGAACACATGCATTCTCTTACAATGAATTTGAGTCTTGAATTTATTGAGGACAAATTCCCTCTGTATGTTCATACCTGATTGATCGAGGATGATCCGTAAAAAATGAAGTGGATCTTGAATCGAACACTGTGAGAAGACCCGTTCAAGTTCTCCTCCTCTTCCATTTTAGCCTCCAGATCCAGGGAGTGGTGAAAGAGTTCCAAAAGAAATTCTCCCCTCGAAATTTTGAAGATCCATCCCCCTCAATTTCACAGAGGGTTTCCTTTTTATACTCCAAAACCAACTTGGCATTCCCGCCTTTCCTTTCTTTTCTCTATTTTCTTTTTGTTAAATTTTCTTTATTACTTTTCTATTTATTTGTTTTTATGTTTTTTCATATTTCTTTCTTAATTAGCTTATCTATTAATTTTCCGTTTTATTATTTATTTTTTTATTTTTATTTTTCTGTTTTATCATTCATTTATTTACTTATTTATTTAATATTTTTTTTCTTTGTTTATTAATTTTTCATTTTTTAATCCTTTTTTTTTCTTTTCATTATTTATCTTTTATTGATTTTCTTAATTATTTAAATAAATAAAAATGAAAAATGAGGCCTCGGACATAATTGGATGTTTACAATAGCTTTTTGGCTTATTTGGGTGATGTGCTCTTCTAATTCTCCCAAAACCTGACAATAATGGAGCCTTGTGTGTTTTATTGAAATTTATAACTTATGTTTTCTTGTTCTGTTAATATTTTTTCTTAAATTATCTAAAATAAATAAAGAATTCTATTAAAATCTGATTTGATTTTACTATTATTATTATATTATATGTACTTATAGAGCATGACCTATCATCTTACTTTCTTGATCTTATTATATATTCAATAAGTAATGAGTTGTTGGCATGGATCCAAATTGTTACACTTGCATTGCTAAAAATAATTTTTTTTTTTGTAAAAAACAAGTTATTTGGTTTGGCGAGAAGAAATGATTGAAGTATAAGGTTGACTATCTACATGTTGTTATCGATTGCTTGATTTTATCAAGAACCTTAGGATCTTCAACCTGTAAGGACCAACTCTTGGTTTAAACATGATACCTCACCTTACTTATCTGTAAGTTCAATTATCTCATTTACATTCAACTCAATTTATACTTGGTTTCACCTCACAAAAAGAAGAATGGATGTACATTTTTAAAAAGATAAATTATGACTTTGTAACCGTTTCTACTGACTCTTTGTGTATATTCCAATGACCTCAGTAGGATGAATCAATTTTTACCAATAAGCTTTCAGACAATATTACAACCATGTGATAACCTCTATTTACTTAAATACTAATATATTGATTGGTTTTATATTCAATTATTTAGGTTTCCAGTATGGATATTTCCTTTTATGTTAAGTGGTTAGTTTAAAAATATTCGAAATATCGTAACATGGATTTCATATAATTTTATTGTTTGACCTCTCGTGATGTTTGCAGTGATTCTTAATAGACATGTAATTATTTGGAAGTTAAAACATGGAGAACGACTTGCACCGAATATTAATCAATTGGATTCATTTGTTAATTTCCCAAATTTTATGTGAGCCTTTTTGAATGATTGACATGTTGTTAAGTTAATTTTAATTTCATATGTTCTTTGGAACCTAATTACCAACAATGATAGGATGGTTTTATGCATTTATAGTCTCAGTTATACTGATTGTTCATGATTCCTTATTGACAAGGATAGAAGATCCATATTTTGTTAGTACATTTCTCTATTCTTTTGTTTGGTTGGCACATTTCAATTACAAGTTAATAATTCCATTAGTTGTGCGCAATATAATCAGTATGAACACTTTTATTTCTCAAAAATTCCAATCATCGGTAATACTACGTATATTCCTTCTAAACAAATACAAAGGCATACACATCTTTTAAATTGTCCTCTATATAACATTTATTAGGAAAAAATAATTGTGGCTTATTTAAGAAAATCTAAGTTTAAGCATTTAAATTTATGTTTAGAGATTAAAATAATGTCTTCCATTTATCTTTAGAGATTCCTTAACATTATGAGGGAATTACATGGGATAATGATAGTAGTATCAAGCATACAAATTATTTTGGGCTTTAGTCAATTATGGACCATTTTTAGGTGTAAGCTTTTTCATGTGAAATGTATAGATATTTTTCTAGCCTAAGAATAAAGGTGGAATCCATGTTCTTAGTCTATACATCAAATAATTGTTGTCTTCTTCCTTTCTTATTTTTATCAGGTTTTCCAACCCACTTAAAATGGTTCCAATAATTACTTTTGGATTATTTGATATAGGATTCTCTAAAATAAAACAATAACTCATGTATCATTAATACAAGTTTTCTTAATATAAAAATTTTTGAAATTCATATTCATGTTTTCTTTACTCATTAATTAGTATTATTTTATTTTTTCAAATTGGCGTTACATTGAAATTGTAATTCCAATGCTAGTTTTGTTTTTAGTCTTCTCAAATACTAATCGAATTCACATTTTTATCAAATAAGCTAATCAAATTAATTTATGACAACTAAAAATCACTAAAAAAAATATTTTGGCATTTATTTTTTAGTGGTCATAAGAAACCACTAAAAAATTTGAAGTTCCTTACAATTTATTTTAATGCTAAATGAAATATAAATTTTCTTATAATTGCTTTAAATTTGTCTATATTACACGCACAAGAAAAATTATATAAATCATGATGTGGTTTTTCAGGTTGCTATTTCAACTATAAATTTTTTATCACTGAAAATGTCAATAGTAAAACATGTTCTGATTTGTATTTTTATTATTCTTGTATGTTTTAAGACTAATTAAAATTAATGATTAATTTTTTTAAAAAAATTCCATTTATGAATACATTGCAACAAATTTAAATGGAATGATCCTATTAATTTTTTCTTTAGTTTTGTTTATATTTATAAATTTTTTATGCTATGTAATATACATAAAGCATTAACAAAAACATTTTTTTTTTAAGTTTTTGTGATGTGTCATAGCTTCCTACCTTTGACCACTTAGCTACTAATATAAAGTTTTTTTAAGTTGTGTTGCTAATAAGCTACTAATAGACATGGCTTATACAAAATGAATCAGTAATTCCTTAAAGTATCAAATATTTAAAACATTGGTTGTTGTACATTTTGAATTTTTGATTGTATTAATAATTTTTTGATGGTAGTATATAATAGTTTCTTAATTTTTTGAGTTTTGAACATTTAAATTTATGCACTTCTAAATGCACTTTAATCCTTTATTTTAGGGTTTGTAAGGTTAATTTTAATAAAAAAAGTTATAATGACTTAGATATTTGGTGTTTGACTAAAAATTAATATGTAAAAATTTATATAAAAAATATATTTAAAATAGTGATAAAAATATATAAAATTATTTTTTAATTTCATAAGTAGTAATTAATATTTTAAAGATATTGATTGATATTTATTATAAATTAATATTTTATCACTTTCTTCATAAAAGTTTAAATTATAATTTTTTTCGGATATTTTACATACACTTTTTAATTTATTAAATTATAATTTTAAATTGTGGATAAGTTTACTTTTGTTATTAAGATTAATAGATGTGCTTGGAAATGTAGTGTATACATTAAATTACCATGCCTCATGTTTACTATTTTACTTTGGTCCATAGAGTGGTTTATTCATTAGTAATTTTTTTAATTGTAGTTTTTAAAATTTAATTTTAAGTAGCTTAGAATTGTAAATTCATGCTCTCATCTTTGTGGATTAGTGTGATCAATCTCTAAAATTTTGAAATTTTTTTATTAATTTAAAATATTTTATAACGGTTTTTAACCACCTATAAATAATTTATAATTATTAATGGTTATGTTAATGGTGGCAAAAAACCGTTTCTAACATCTGTAAATTGATATTTTTTAAAATGCTATAATAAATTTTGTGGCAGTTTTTAATTCCTGAAATTTATAATTTTAACTAATAAAATTAATATTTTTCTTTTATAGTGTTACCTTTAAGTCAAACTTTTTTTATTGAAATGTAAGTAGAAGTAAACATACACACCCAAAATTCTTGAGATAACTTAATTATGGATAAAGTTATATAGGATAAAAACGAGATTAATATAAGAGGAATTTAGTAGGTTACGTGTTGATAAGATTGGAACAATGCGAAATAACATAATTGCAAAAGTACTTGGACGTGTTGTCTTAGAATAAAAGGGCTTTGGAAATATTTAGGATATACTGGTGTGTTCTCTTAACCACACCATTTTGCTATGGTGTTTCCACACATGTGGTTTAGTGAATTAGATCCTATGATAGATAGAAATTTAGAAAATTGAGTTCTAATCCATTATCATATTTGATACTTTTTAGTTTCTTATTAAATTGAGTTTCAATTAAAGCTAAAAAAACTTTTAACTTATGTTTCATATAGTACAGAAAATATGTCTTGATTTTTCATCAAAAAATAGTTGGAACAATCTTTTATCATATATTAAAGGTACTAAAATAGGTATCCATATATGAATATATATAATATAAAAAAAGTTAAATAATATGCTCACATCATCAACAAAAGGTAACTTTTTTGTTCATCATAGTAAAAATATATCATAAAGACCATTACTTTTATTACATTTAATATGTGGATACAATTTCTTCATTTTATAAAAATTTTGGTGAGATAAATATCCAAGTGTAAAGTGATAAATGCTAGTATTGCAAGTTATAAAATGCTTCTCTCTAAAGGATAAAATTGGTAGGAAAGAAAACATATAAGTCAACTCTTAATTTAATAACATCAATCATCATTATAACTGATAACTCCAATATATAATAGGTAGAAGAAGAAAAAAAAAGAATTTATAGATCAAGGTTTTAGTTAATTTGAATATGGATATGATATTGAAATTGAAATTGGAAATATAGAGTACATTTGTTAAATATAAATCTTTTGAAAAAAATAGTTTTAAATTTGGATGGTAAATTAACTTCCATTAGGAAGCTTAACCAAAATAGATTTAGTTTTTTTAAAGCTATGAAATTTAGAGAAGTAACAAATATGGTCTAGTACTCCAGTATCATTTTTCTGTCAGATATTTAAGATAGATTTTTGTTAATCAATATTGAAGTTAGGATAAATGCTAGTAATTTTTTCTTCAAGTACATTGTTATTATTGTTATAATTTTCAGACGGAGAAATGTAATTGTTGATGGTACCATTTCTTTTCAAGTAGGGAAGGCAACCATATTTATTTTTATAAGAAGTATCCATAGCAAGACATGTCTTGTTAAAAAAAAAAGAGCTAATTTTAGTGGATTGACCTCTACCTCAACTAGTTCCCTATTTGAGATATTTTTCAAAAAGTTTCCCATTTAAGATATTTATAATTTTGAGAGTATATCCCTTTAAAATTAATATTTTTTATACCAATGCCACTGTTATGCTCTGTCATGTTGGCTACGACTTTGATTCTTCAATATTGATCCCAAATTGTCTCTTTTATAGAATAAGAAGATTAAAAACTTTGTTAATAAATGGAATGGCAAGGGATTCATGAGCATCATTTAAAATCTCCTAGTTCCATATTGTTTATTGAAATCATTCAAAGAGTAAATTAAATTACATAATCATTATTTCTGTATAATTTATTTGTGGATAAAGAATTACAAATGTAAAACATTAAACAACTATAAGAAGGAATGAATCTAAAGTTTTCTAATTCTTTCTAAAAAAAAGTTTTAGATAAGTAAAATAAGGAGTAATAGATAAATCTCCTTACCTGAGTGAATAGATCTCTCCCTATAAAGTTAATATGCAAAACACATCACATAAATAATACCTTTCTTTAAGATTAATCTAGAACAAAAAAATTTGATTTTTTATCAATTTTTTGTTACCAAAACTTTTAAACTTTTTTATCATCCAATTTTTTTTAGGATTTATAATAAAATTAAAAATTAAATATTTAAGAGTTTAAAAGTTAAAAAGTTAATGAAAAAATTAGAAAATGTGATATTAAAAATTAAAGTTAAATTTTTTTATAATTTTATTTTATTAAAAATCGATACTTTTGATATTTACATATCCTCACAAAGATCATTTTTAATTCAACAGATTTTTTTTATTGATCAGAGGTGTATTATTTATTTTTATCAATTTACATTACATTTTATTAACATACTTTTTTTATTTTTATCATTTTAATTATTACGTCTTATTTTATTTTCTTTTTTTTTTGTCTTTTTTAGTGTATATATTGTTTATTTATATTGTACAAAAATAATTTTTTTTATTTTAAAGTAGAAAATTAGGACAAAAGATCGTACATTTATTTTTTAAAAGAAATACATATTGTAAATGACGGAAACTATTCTTAACTCCATGGCCATTAACCCATGATCCATGTGAATAGCCAAATAAACACATTATCAAACATTTAGGAAAGTAAATAAATGCCCTAGAATTTTCCCCTTTTTATTGGAACTATTAATGATTACTTGCAGCTCGGAAGTGGGGATCCACACAAGCACTTGTTGTGAAAGTACGAAGACACACCAAAGTTCTGAAAATTGCCACCTTTTGGAATCTCACCACAAAGCCTATTGTAGCTCAAGTTTAACACACCCACATTTTCTATTCCCTTAAGTAGGCTTCCGTAGATCAGATTGTGACTCACATCGAAATATGAAATTTCATCCTTTGATAACTCCACTTTTCCCAAATCAAAAGCAAACAAGTTCCAAGAAAGGTCCATATACGCTATCACTTTGGTGGAACCAAAAAGCATGGAAGCATCACCTTCAAGCCTGTTATGTGACAAATCAATTACCAACAAGTTCAACCTTGCCAAGGACATTGGAAGTGTTCCCGAAAGCTGGTTATGTGAAATATCTAAATTCAATAGGTTCTTGAAGAACCCATATGTGTAAGGGATTGGACCTGTTAGCTTGTTGTTGTTTAAGAGAATTGCGGAGAGATTGGATGACTTGAAGAGCAAAGGAGGGAGTGTTCCGGTGAGGCTGTTGTGCGAGAGATCTAAGAAACTGAGGCTTTTAAGAATGGGTCTGAAGTTGGGTATTGGGCCTGACACACCTGTTAAAGATATTGAAATGGATTGTAGCTTGGTGAACTTGGATATGGGCTTAGGGATTGGGCCTGTAAGGTTTGGTAAATTGTACAAAAACAAGATCTCCAGGTAAGGTAAGTTAGCAATGGAAGGTGGAAATTGAGCGACAAGGTCTTTGTCGTCTGAGATGCTTAAAGAGTTTACACGGTTATTATGGGGATTACATTTAACACCGTACCACCTTTTTCCACAGCAATCAGTGTTTGGCTTCCAAGACGAGAGAAGGGTTGGGTTGTTGAGTTCTTTTTTGATTTGGAGAAGGACTTTTTTGTCTTCTTGGTTGCACCTTTCTGAAAGAGAATGTGTGGCATGGGAGAGCAATGTGAATAAGAGAAGCAATGCAATTGCCATAGCGTTTGGTATTTTCCTTTATTCTTTCTTAGTGGGTTTTGAGTTGGGGATGAGAATATGGCTCACGATTAGGATGTGAAGGTGAGAATATATTCTAAGGGGCTAGCTATGCAAGTTGCCATACCACGCAATGTTTGAGACTAGGTAGTCTAAAACAGGCGAGTGAATTCGTTGGTATTTATTATTAAGATATGTGCTCTGCAGCATCTTTAATCATTGGCAAGAAAGTTCGTGGGGTTGACTCGAAGGTCATACGAATTAAAGTGAATGGTGGATCGGTCTAGCCTAGAGATGATTCCGTTCTATGGGCAAAATCGAGCTGAAATCAAGTTGCTAGCGAAATCATATTCGAAGATTTTCAATTATAGCCGTGAAAACACTTTAGAGGATAACAATTGTAAAACAATAACGATTTATGTACCTTTCAAGTGCTATAATTGATTTAAAAAATTTTGATTTTATTGTTTTCTATCAAATAAATCCTCTTACTTATCACATTTATTATTAATATTTTTAAAATTGATGTGACTATTAAATTAACTATTAGTTCAAAATTTAATAATTTAACTTTGATTAAAATATGCTAGAATTAATATTAATTGAATATTATTTTTAAAATATTTATAATTATAATATATTAAAAAATATATTATATTATGATACCAAAACTTTTTACATGCTTAAAAGTAAAGAAAATTACATAACATTTTAACTTTAAAAATTTAAGTCATTTTAAATAAAATATAATTTAATTTTTCATTTTTTAAAAAAAAAATCAAAACTATGAAAGGTGATTTTTATTGGTTGTGGCGATTTGTCGGATTCACCATTTTTTTTATTGATTTTTATCAATTCTGTACCGTTTTCTTATGCAAATTTAAATAAATTAGTTCATTAACTGGTTTATGATCTAAATAGTTAGTTCAATTTTCAAAGTATTCTTATCAATTTTAAAAATTATTTTTATGTCTCTTCAGATGTTTATATTTAAAAAATTTATTGTAAACAGTATTTATAGTAAAAATTCATTGTATACAATATCTACAAGTAATAAGATGAAATTATTTTAATTTAAAAAAATAATTTATTATAAAATTAAATTTTTTTATAATAAATATTAAATTTTAATATTTATATTAATTTATGTATATTTTTATAAAATATAAAATTTATTAATTCATGAGTTAATATTTAAAAAAAATTTATTAAATAATTATGTTTATATAATTTTATAAAAAAATCAATAGATAATTTATCAAATGATTTTGTTTTAAAATCTAATATATTATTTAAATATATATAAATATTAATATTTTAAGAATATATATTTAAAATTTTAAAATTTAATATATATGATTATAAAAAATATTATAATATAATTTAATAATTATATTGATAAATTTATATTTTATAAAATTTATTAAATTATTGCTTAAGTTTGATCTACAGTTAACGAATCCAACTTTATTAAAATTATTATAATTTTATAGAAATTTTATTTTTTAATTTTCTTTAGATGAGATCCAGATTTGATGAAAGAGAAAAGGTTATATGTAATCTGTGACTTAATTTTTAAATCTTAAAAATTTAAAGTTAAAATTAAAATTAGAATATTAACATTATTTAATTTGTTTGATAAATTTATAATTTTTATTTTAAAAATTACTTTGAAGTTAAAATTATTAGATAATGCATTTATAGATATTTTAATTCGTAAACAATGATGGGGAAGGAAAAACTTCTCAAATTAGCTTAATTTTTTTTTATATGATCACTTTATAAAACTATTTATTTCAATTTTCTAGAACCTTTATATATAGAACTGTATTCAATACAACTTATATTTTTAAACATAAGAAATTCAAAATAAAATGAGTTATACTGTTACTAAGTTTACATTATCATATAATTAGTATTTTTTATTTTTAAGATTGTAATAAGTAAAAGTACTTTTGAACTCTAAAAGGGAGACTTTACCCGACTTATGATTGTTTCCCGGGCATCTCTAGCTCTTACTGTCATTCTCTAGTTGGTAACCCCTGCCACGTCCACATAAAATTTTACCACACTACAAATCCGTCATTTTTTTTACACCTCCTTTCTTTTTGAATTTATGCCGTTTCTATTTTATTTTTTCCTTTTTCGTCGTATATTTTATAAATTAATTTAAAAATATTTAAATTATTTTTAAATTTTATTCGTTTATTTTTAATTATATATTCTATAAATTAGTTTACAAAATGTTTATTTATACGGTTTATAAACTAATTTTAAAAATATATTTATATATTTTATAAATTAATTTTAAAAATATATTTAAATTATTTTAAAATTTATTTTTAATTAAAACTCTCATATAAAAGTTATTCTAATAATTAATTACTTCCTATTTATTAATTTTAATGGTTTAAAATATATACTAGTTTTCAAAATATCTTTTAATTAAAAAATAAATTATTTTTTAATTATTTTACAAAATAAAAAAAATTGAGAGAATGTAAAATGCACCTGCCATCAATACATCGGTGTGCAAATGGGCCATGTGAACATACATGCAGTGCCGTAACCTTTCAAAATCCGTGGCCGCCAATCGTTATAGCCGCATTGTGTGTGTCAAATATGGTATACCGTGATTTTTAATGTGAATCGCTAGTCAAATCAATTTTTGTATTAAACTATTTTTTATTTTTATTCTGAAAAATATTATTTCAAAAGTATGTAAATATAATTTTAAAAATTATTTTTTAGAAGTATATAAATATATTTTATACATTTTAAAAAAATAAAATTCACTTTTAAAATATAGTTTTTGAAGTGTATTTTATGAATTTATGGAAACTAATTTTTAAAGTATATTTTATACGTTTATAAAAAGATAGTTTTGGTAATCAAAATTAAAGGAAAAGAGGAGTAGTGTGTTTAGGAAAAAATGGTGTGAAAATAAAATTCTTTGACTTGTAAATTTCACTTTGTTTGATTTTAATTATATTATTTTTTAAAATTTAAATTTTTAAATAATATTTTAGTTGAATTGTACTTTTAATTTAAAATTTTGATGACTGATCCTTCTGATTTATCCATGACGAGATTTTATAATTTTAAATTTTATAATAATAAATTTAAAAATATATTTGTAGTAATTTTTAATTGAATAAAAATATTA
This sequence comes from Canavalia ensiformis, assembly GCA_026541065.1. Lineage (NCBI taxonomy): Eukaryota > Viridiplantae > Streptophyta > Magnoliopsida > Fabales > Fabaceae > Canavalia > Canavalia ensiformis. The sequence continues at coordinate 56,754 of JAMKYM010000444.1, forward strand.
AATTTAATCAAATATTAATATTTAATCTTATAAATTTATTCCTCTAAAATTAAAAGTTGTCTCTTCTTATAATATATTTAGGAGTTGGATTTTTTGAAGGAAAAGGGAAATAACATTTTTTTCATTTCTCACAAATAGCTAATTTTATAGTTTTTAAATAAAAAACAAAATAATAGAATAATTTAATGTGTTAATTTTATATTTATTTTCATAACTATTATCTAACATTTTAAAATTATTAATTTTATGATAAAATTTTTAGAAGATAGAATAAAATACGAAAAAAAACGAGTTTTGAGGTACTAATTAAGAGTTTTGTCTAAATTAAAAAAGTTAAAAACGAATTATTTTTTTATCTGGACTATACGTATAACTTGTTAGAACAATTCTTGAACTGAAAGTGATTACTATAGAATAAAACTTTTGTTTCAAAGATTTTTATATAGCTGCATATCCAAATCTTTAATCCAAGTATTCTAACTAATTTAGATCAACCACCACCACCAGATAAATTAAATATGTTTAATGAATAAAATTAACAGTAAAAATACTTAAATAATTGGATATATAAATTCTTTTTTTAAATTTTTTAATAAAAATATATTTATATAAATAAGTTTTTTTTTCTAAAATAAAAGTTTTTAGGTATACATTTTATATATCAGAGAAATAGTTACATATGAAACTACTTTTAAAAATTAAAGGTATAAATTATAATTATAATTTATTATATCAATAAAAAAATTTATTCATAACAATATATATTTTAGCTGGTTTATAATAAATTTAGTTAAATCTAAAATGTATGGGATGTTACAATAGTTCTATATTTATTTTCAAATCTTTTATTTGATTTTATATTTTTGTCTTACTATGTTTTAATTGAAATAAAATGAAGAATTTTAGACTCATTTTCAACGAAAATTTATCATTATTTTTCAATAAATAACTTTAAAGGAAGATCACATTTTCGATAAAACAAGCATATAATCTCCATTATAAATATAGCCCCATAACACATTACAAGAAGTATTACATATTAAAGATTAATTATGTTATCTCACATGTTTATTTTACAAAAATTTTTCATTAATAGAAATCCAATTGCATTGTGCCTTAAAAAAATTAATTATTAAAATTATTAAGATTGGTTTAATGATAAAAGGTTAAAGATTAAAATAATTTAATATAAAAATATAAATTTAAATCTCATCGTTCTCCATATTATACCAAAAAAAAAATTAATTATTTTCAACTAATATAACACCATAATCTTCTAAATAACCGGTGACTTTTAAATTGAACACATTATCAATCTATCATATTTTCCAAAGTGTAAATGCAATAGAAATGAAGTCCCTTCATAAGACAGTGGTTGATGGCTTGTTAAAAAAAAAACATAAAAATAATCTTTTCTATTAGGTTATCTTTATATCTGATTGTGACTTACATCCAGTGTTGCGTATTTCAAGAAAGGTCAAATAAATTTGTCATTCATTTTGAAGGTGTTATCTCGTCGTCGACTTTACAGTATTCGAAAGTAAAGTATAAACCTTTTCTAAGATTCTTTCATTTATCTATCATATAATTTAAAGATGTGAACAACATAAATCGAAAACGTCTAACAAAATAACCATATATAAAATATTAAAGAAAGAAATTAAAATCATTAAGAATAATAACTGAAGATTGATTATGTCTTTTGATCTTCTATGTACTTTCGATCTCATGTACTTGAAGCATTTTTAGAAAAAGTAACTCCTTTTTTAGCATTCGACCTGCATATAAACATGCATATAAACAGTGATCCGTTCAATCCACTACTTGGATTTGTAACCTCCCGCTCCTTTCTCAATCATTCTATGTTTGACAACTATTATAGTTTGTTATCTGCCAATCCTTTTTTTGAATTTGAATAATTG